>CABFVX010002473.1:27382-113306 GCA_902151425.1 Timema shepardi
CCTGACCCCCCCCCCCCCATCAGTTTATGTTCTCCCAGTAATTAAAACTGTTAAATCGTTGTAACAAGATAAAACCTCGTATCGAACCAGACAACTGGAGTGACAATGATGGCAGGTGACACTCGATCAGGTTGTGCTTTGTTGTTGTTTTTTGTTTTGTTTTGTTTTTTTGTCATGCATAAGTCAATCTTGTGAAAACACGTGCCGCTTTTTGACAGGTGGGCTTAATCTAATCGCTGGGAAACGCTTCCACACGGCTCTGGTGGAGTGCAGTGGTTCTGCCAATGGTCGGTAAATTACCTCAAATTTTATGCTTTTCTTGTTTTAAAATATTTGCTGTTAGTTTAATTCATGTACGCTATTTCAACTGTTTCGGATATTTAAATACAGCTACTGGCACAAATTTTTATAGTAATTAAGTTACCTGGATCGGTAGTCAAATTGGTATAACTCGTCATTCTCTCATTATAATGGTAGCTGGTGACGTGTATTCTGTAGGTGTGTTCTTCTTAAATTGTTTCCCACTCCACCTCCATGCAAACGTGAGTACATATCATTTAAATTCTTCCATCCTCATCTCAAACAAATATGGGTGATTAAAATGTATTCGTACAACCCAAACGAGTAGTGAGATGCAGTGAAAAAAATTGAGTTTTATTTATAATAAGTTTGTAATAGATGTTAGAAGCTTTACTACTTTTAATTGTTTATGAAAATAATTATAACATTATTGCCTATCCTCAAAATAAATGTGTGATTAAGATATTAGCAATGGCTTGTAACTAAATACTTTTCAATTGTCACCCCAACATATGGTATTAGAGTATAAGACTCTTATAAGAGACAAGTTTGCTGGTAACAGAGAGGTTGAAATTTTAATCTAAGCCTAAGAAACAAGGTGGGGTGGTTGTAGATATAATTATTTAATTACCTTAATCAAAGTGAGTTTTCTCCAACTCATACCCTCACTATTTGGTCATAAATAATCCAAAAATAATTTTAAACGAAAAGTTTTTTTTTAAATTTGTACAAACCTAATCTTACATTATTATTTAATGTATTATATTTTGGAATCCAAAAATTCAAAAATCTATTATTTGTAACCATTCTTAAACTATGTAGACCCTAAAACAACTATACATCACTATTTAGCATTTAAAACTTTCCCTAAATATATCGCCAAACAATCTCAAGTTTTACCAAATTAATCTCAAGTAAACACACTAGCTTTGAATAAATGTTATCTGAAAATAAGTGCATTTTATAGTAATATTTATTTGTAAAACAACCCCAAAAGATAAATTTTAAACAACAGCGTTAAAGCCATTTTCTACATTTTCTGAATTCTAAAATAGCACTTATTTGCAAAATATCCTTAATTTTAGCTATAGAATTAAAATTCATACTAGCAATCCATATATTTGCACTATAATAACAGGGATAATTAAGAAAATGTATTAATATCTACTTTGTGAGGGAGTAGGATGAATTTTAGTAAAAACCAATCCCCGTAAAAGTGGGAAATATTGGAACCTCAACTCTATGTCACTGAAAAATAAGACGAGATGAGTTTGACATCTTGACATTAACGAACACTACTGAATTTATTGACAACTTTCAAAAACATATATAACTGAATACATCCAACAAATTAAGTTTATGTCCTACAGGAATCAATATTTAAATAGGTATTTTTCTTAATACGATTTGTTTTAGCTCAATCGCTTGGAATCTTGTCTGTTTGTCAGGAGTTAAATTAATTTCCCCAAACATTCACCACAGCATCGCTGGTCAGAATGAAACAGAAAATCCATGTAAAAAAAGTCCGGAAAATCCCTCTTGCACTACTAAATGTGTTTTGAAGTTATACGCAATAACGCCGGGGGTAAGCAGCTGTAAGTACGTATGTGTACAGCATGTTGCATATCAATAGGAGGGAATACGAGCTTTAATTTTACCGTAATTGGAAGTCCTATAGGCTTATATCACGAGAGTGGCACTTCACTAGGTTATATTTAACTCTACCGTTTGGCATTTTATCTGTGTGTCTAACTGTGCCAAATGTGTTGATCGATTTTAATTAAATATGCTAGAAACATTCTTTGAATCTACGCTAACCATTTTGTCTAGAAGTTGTTTTTTTATAAAATTCTGAATGTTTTTCTAAACTGACTTATAAATCACGTGACCAACTGTTAAATATTTTAACAATAATTCTAAATAAGCAATTAACAGAGATCAATCTTGAGATTGCAGAAACGACATTAATATGATAACTTATAATTTTTATTAAATGAGGAATTGAGATATACTGTTCACAGAATTATTAGTTGGATTATTTCTTTAGATATAAAATAAAATATTATTTTATACACAAATCTCTCATTTTTGGAAAACTTAATCTACGTTATGGGAAAAAGATTAAATACTAGTAGTTATATGAAAACTGCTCTTAAAATCCAATGTATTAAAAACAATTCTACTTGGATTCAGTCTTCTTATTAATTCGATCAAATAGTGATATTTTATCCGCACCTAATTGTTACTTTTAGTACAACATTGAAAAAGTCTTAGGCAAAAAAAAACAAGATTTGGATTTCTCCCCTCTTTTACTAATCATATTTACAAAAACAAGATTTTGATTTCTCCACTCTTTTACTAATCATATTTACAAAAACAAAATTAATATTTACTTGGGTAAAAGTGAAATACCATTTAGTGAATAAAATATATTATGTGCAACCAGTTTGGAATGAAGTCCTTGCACCCATATCAAGGTTCCTAATGCTTTCTGTCAAACAAGATATGTCTCTATTGTTTTACACCCTAGTGAATCTCAGCATCATATCCTTTATTTTACCTAGATCCTAGTTCTTCTTTAACTCATCTTTTATTTATCTATCCATCTTTATCAATTTGCCTGTTATATCTTTCATGTTACTATACATCTTTTTTTTTCCTTTATAAATACTTATCTTTGCTTTTGATCGATTCTCATTTTCCTCCCTACCTTACCGACTGATTATTATCTTGGTCATGGCTTGCTTGATCTCTGTTCGCGGAACTTTGAGAGGAGCTTGTAGATAATATGTCTGTCTATCCCTTCTGATGCTTGAGAAATTTAACAAAATTCACTTTCCTTATATTGTTTAAATTAGTAATATATTTTGGGTAGTTACTGTCTGGCACTTGGACGAACATGGAGTAGAGTTGACTCGTGAGTTTTTGCCAGAGCAAGTAAGGATTTACAGGACTGTACTTATAAAAATAGTTTCCTCCCATCAATGTATACACTCGCCCTTTAAAGCCAAAAAAACCTACTTTGGTTCATTAGATTATGTTTGTGTATTATTGGTCAAATATGTAGTGAGGGGGAGGGGGGAACAGTCCACCGGTACAGACCTGTCAAGCCTTACTTACCCTGGTAGAAACCCGCGAGTCGCACCTGAGGGAATAGTAAAATATTGTTGTTTCTAAAGATTTGTTAGGACTCGATGTTCGTGGGTTCAAACCTAGCTAAGGTTTGTGGATTATTCTTGAGTGATAAAATTCTGTAGCAGAACTTTCTTCGTGGGAGAAGTAACTCCATCGGTTCCATGTAGATTGTGGCACGTACAGTAAAAGAACCCTGAAAGGTATGTGAAAATACCTTTCTTGACGAAATTGGTAAGCCTTCTAGCACTCGTCCATAGAAATTATGTGTGGAAGGCAACGGAGAGCCACCACACTTCCGAACTTCTCCAGTACATGGGATGTCTACCAGATGGTGCAGGCAGCCCTAACCAGTTCAAGGGTTGAATGTATTCCCAGCATTTTATGAATATAAATCACATCAAACCAACCATCGGGTTGTTGACTTAAGAATAGTAAGCTTCATTTTACAGTAAGTAATATCTAGTTAAATAATATATATACTTACCACAGTCACTAATTTTTCCAGCATGGATACATTTAAGAGTAAAAAACACAGCTATTTACCTTCGGACACTGTGAGGTCGACCAATACTTTATATACACATGCACGCTCCCACATCTATGTAGTCCACACATGTGCGTCCTATATGGTCGTATAGGGAGATCAAACAAAGTGTGAGACCTATCTAGCGTTGGCTCCAAAGAGCAGAGGGTGCCCGAACCCCACACCCACATTCCTACTCCCTCAACTAACCTATCCACCACAGGGGGATTCCGGACGAAGTGAAACAGTACTGTAGTTAATAGTAACGGTAGCAGTTGACTCCCATCAGTGCTAAAAGATACCATGTTTACGAAAAACAAGTAGCCACCCACTTCGGTCATGTAGTGGCTCTAAATGCGTTCATCTCACAGAGGACTGAATTGCCGTTAATGGGAATATTATGGTTAGAAGCCTGGCCAGGTGTACTAAGGATGGTTTTTACTAAACGTTTTTCCAATCCCTACTAATTCCTAACACAATAGTGTAATTAGTAGTACAGCACACAAGTGTATAACCCAAACGGTTAGTTAGAAGTTGTGCTAACATCCTAAGCCGTACACGTTATGGTTTTTGGTATAGATTCATGGCATTATTCCATAGAGAAGACGTCGACCTTGGTGCTCTTGGGGTAATGTTCTCATCTCAATACCCGATGATCGTGGTTTGAAACACAGCCAGGGTCAACGGATTTCTCATGAGTAATAAAAATCGACAGCACAAGTTCCTTTGTAGGGGAGGTAAAATAGTCCGCCCCATGTTTATTGTGGCATGTGAAAGAACACTAGAAGGTATGTGAAAATACCTTTCCCGGCTAAATTGGTTGACCCTTTCACTCTCGCTTGTAGACATGCCCGTGTGATAATATGATCAGTCGGTTCAAAAAGTGCACTTAAAATACCTCAACTAAATAAAAAAACACCAAATAAATAACATTTGAGAATCAAACTAATGAAAATTATAGTTACTTTACTAATATGCTTCAAGTGCTGTTTTTAATATTACAATTTGTAAACTGTGTTCTAAGTCCTACTACCAACCCGGAATTCACTGTAAGTTATTTTACGATAATAGTGTAAGAAGAAGTAGGTTATAGTTTTAGAGAAATTGTACCCTCATTTACGTGGAAGTACAGTAAAAAACAAAATAGGAGTAAACCTCTCAATATATTACGTATAGAATTCTTCTCAAAAGTAGAGTATCTGAGAGCTACAAATGTCTAAAACTACTCTTCATGTATTAATATAACAAATTTATGTGATCATATGCTGTCAATTTTTATGCATAGTATATGTTTTTATAAAAGAATAAATCTATGTCTGTGAGCGGACAGACTAAGGTGTAGACCTTATCTGGTCTGATTAGCCGATAATTGACAGGTCAGAATTCAATTCATAATCAAATATAATGACGGGAGATATTCCTAAGTGGTTTTTCCCCCTCATTTCAGGAAATTGGAAATACATTTTTATTATACTCTACCATCTCTCGACTCGACCACATTAGTGTAAATGTTCGTACATTCCTTACGGATACGAGGCACACACATTAATAGATTATTAGTTTCATTTGATACGTAGGTAAATGATGGTTTTTATGTATATGGTTTTTTTATTTATTTTTATTTATTTTTAATAAACGACTATGTTTTAATACAACATTTTTTTACCTGATCACGCTATCAAAATCAATTGCTTTCATATAATCGAAAATATTGAATCAGTTTTTTTTTCCTCCCAAACGTAACATGGATCAACATTGTTACTTATATTATTCTATTTTTTTCTAATGTATTTAATAGTTTTTGATCAAAGATCCTCGCTCTATCTCTTAGAATTTTCTAACCACCAATATTCTCAATCTATCACTTAGACGCTTAAGAATATCCCTACAATCTTGGTTCTGTCTCGTAGATCTTTTCATCAGGCTACTCCTCTAAAATCTTAGTTCTTTCACTGAGGCTCTTTCATCAGGCTATTCCAAATATCTGAAAATTGATAAATGACACCTGGACACGGGAATCGAACCTGGGACATTTGGTTTAGTACGCCAATGCTCTTGCAACTGAGCTATACAGAATGCATCCCGTGCACAGAGTAATTATTCAATCACATTTTAAGGTAAAGTCTATGATGGACGTGTGGAAATCATGTCCCGTGTCCAGGTGTCCTTTTTCAATTTTCAGAATATGATATCTAGACGTAGTAATCCTCACTAAAAAGCATAAATGATATCTTTGGCTAGTTGATTGATCATTATTCCAAAAATATTCGTTCTATCTCTAAGACTCTTACACAAGATTATCCATAAAATGTTGTTTCTGTCTCTCAGACTCCTCCATCAGGCTATCTCAAAAAATGTGTTTCTGTCCCTCAGACACTTACATCAGGCTATTATTAATATGTAATTTCTGTCTCTCAAACTCTTCCAACTGACTCTCTCTAAAATCTTATTTCTGTCTCTTAACCTCTTTCATCAAACTCTCTTTCAAATCTTCTTTTTGACACGCATTATCTTCCATTAGGCTATTCCTATAATTTTGGTTGTGTCTCTTAGACTATTCTATCAGACTTTCCCTGATATTTTAGTTAGGTTTTATAACATTAGAATGGTAGACAGTAACAAGAATTACGACGAAGAACAATTTTCTATAAACAATGCCACGTGATCGTCATCCGATGAACGATCACGCATAAAAAAAGTTTCAGGTGATCATATGTCACTTGCAAACATAGAGTTGTTTAAGGTTAACTCATACATGGTTGCCAGTGATGAGAATTTCAGGTTTCAAAAGTCACCTACCTATCTCACAGCGATAAGTGATCTTGACATTGCAATGCATTCATATAGTCAATAGTCAAATCTTTCCGACCCTCATCTCTCCTTATGTTTAGAACGCTTCCAAACTGATTTTCTTCACAACCAATGTAGGCAAGCAACGCAAAGCTCATCTTTCATCATATTACGCAATGCTTTCATTATGAGAGATATAGCCTATTATAGTGGTGAAGTAGAGGATGGAATTGGAGTCATGGTTTTGTGTTCAGAGGATGTGTTTTTCTAAATCGTTTCCTTTTCTCTCTTCTAGCAAATGCGTGTACACTTCCTGCAAACTCTATTTTAATCATACCCACCTTATTAAATTAAGACGCTGTAGATAAAACAACTAATTGCTAAGGAGTTTATAATCGGCTGTCTAGCAAGAGAAACAGGAAAACCAAGGTACCTAAGTATTGAACCGACATATTCCTATGAATAATATACATAGACATGTTCCGTTTATCCATGGAATCGATTTCGATTTAGTCTAGTTGTAGTTTGTAGCGAGGAGATGCGAGCCCACACATACAACCACAAAAAGGGATCGAAGGGGTAAAAAGATTGGCGGAGTGTTAGGGAAAGAGAGGGTGAACGGGTTTGTGGCTAGCCTCGGGGAGAATCAAAGAGGTTGGTCAATGTTGGTTGAAGAAGGGTTAAAGGAAACAGGGTTTGGGGGTTGGGGTATAAATTAGAACGGGATATTTTGAGACAGAAGATGCAATCAGGATAGTAAGCGATTGGAGCCAGTAGCTTAAATAGTTTCCATGGCAGTGCTAGTTTTAATTAGATAGAAGTGTAGAAATCTTCATGTATTGGTCGATGGAAATCAGTTGTATACATCCAAACTCTGATAGCCCGAAATAGAGTCAACTGAACAACAGGACATTTGTAAATTAAAATTGGAAACTTTTATAGTTTAAAAAATCATTCACTTAGAGGACTAGATATTTATTATAGAGGGTTATTAATATCTTAAGTTAAAATGCTGTAGAGCTATTTCCACAATTTGAGCTAGGGGTCAGGGACTCCCAATGGCAGCACTACAAGACTTCAAAGTTGGCGCCGTGTGCACCTGCAGGGTATGCAATATATGTATCACGCTGCGCAATCCAACACAGGCATCCTTTTCTTTATACACTTTGGGCACCTGATATCGAAACTATTCCTAGTCATAATGTACACCACGCTCGATTTGCTAAGTGATGAAGATTGATGTGTTGCCTAGCCCCCAGGTGCATGCTGTGCTAGATTTGGCGTCTCGTAGTGCCACTTTTGTTTATTACAGGAAAATACTTGTCTTGTCACCCCCTACAACCTTTATATTATTTTTACCTGGAAATATGAATAACAATTTATATTACAACATTTAAATTGTTTTTAAACCATAAACAGTGATTATTGCCTTACCGGTGACTCGTAAGCTTGGTGTTTGAATCCAGTCACGTCATGAGGTGGTTTTACCTAAATGGTTTTCTCATTTTTAAATACAGGGACATTTCGCATATTATCATACCTACCTTATTGGTGCGTATATGTACTGCCATTACTGAAGGTTTGTGAGACCAGGTGACCCACGACGGTGAGCACAATATATAAGGGTCCGTCCCCACTATGTCAGACCAACATTTTTGCCATCTACCGGCTGTCGGAACTCTCTGTTCACACTAGTCGGACCGACACTTTTGCCGTCTACCGGCTGTCGGAGCCCTAAAAAAATAAAATATTAAGGGCACCAAATCCTTGCTGGAAGATTTTCTCTAGGAAAATTTCAAACAAGTAGGACTAGAATTTTAGGATTTATTTCAACCTCCATGATAACAAGTTAACAACTTTAAACAACTTAACACACAAAATAACAAATAGTTGGTAAGCAAGGTCCTAACTGCGTGTGTGCCTCTCTGCTACTGAGGGTGGTCGGCACTGCAGGACGACACAAGTGTGAACTGCATAATACAATCCTACAAGCGACTAACTTCCGACAAGACACTATATCGGGTCTCTGCAGTGACAAACTGTCCGGTAAAAATGTCGGCCCCGACACATTTATCGGGTCAGAATATATGTGAACAGAACCATATAAATAGTACAGTCAGTAGCACTGCCAACATTTTTATTGGCCCGATAAAAGTGTCAGTCCGACATAGTGGAAATGGGCCCAAAAAGATACTACATATGACAGACAGCCGGCTGAAGACAATTTCTTAGTACAGTCGGTGGCAGTACACCGCATTCGACTAACAGTCTGTCACACTTCTGATACCAACAACTAGCGATCGCACATGAAACCGACATCCGTCAGTTTATTGGTGGTTGTGGTGGTGCTTGAATGCGTGTCATACAATCTCAAATCCTTGAAAACTATGTTAGTTGATGTATAAGAAAGGGGGAAAATAAATTAACGGTTGATTAAAGATTGAAACTAATCTTATATTAGCGTCATGTATTTTAGAATAAAAAATAAGTCAACTTCACTTGTCTTTACCCATCATGATAAAACCAAAGCCAGTAATAATTACTATATTATTTTAAATAAAATTTATTTTAAACATGACCTTTTAGCCACGTTCTTTTTATACTCTACCACGTCTTAATTTCTGTTTGGTACATTTGCACATACAGGCGAGGTGTTCCTATTTATGCCGGAAGTAACGGGGCTGTGGAAATTTGCTACTTTTATTACAAAAAAAAAATCTCTTTTTCAAAATTTCTAAGGTTTCATTTCTGAAACCTGAAAATTTTCACTACACCAACGGGAAATGTATTAAAAAATTGCATCATATAAAACAATAAAGAGAGTAATAATCTAAGTTAAAAACATTGGTAATTTATTTTTTAAATAATGGATGTTCTATTTTTTAACAGTATTGATAACGATGGAACAATTAATTCAAGTCAAAATTAATTTTTAAATTTTGTTTTCAAATAAATGCATATTTTTAAAATTAATGTGTTTTCTAGACAATTGTCACATTGATCTGCAGACGTTGGACTATGCGATACTTCAATTTGGCTCCAATCTTACTGCGGTCCAAAAGAAGATGATGTGCTTAAGTTTTGACGTTTCCTTTTAAGTTATATCCCATGCATCATATTTGTTAAGGGTTTCGTCTACCTTAGTATACATATTTTTACAATGTTGTAAGAATGCCATTTCTTAAGCTCAAAATCACTAAATAAATCATCCATCACCCAACATATGTTATGTAGTTACAAGATATTATTTGTTTCGGGAAGTTTAATGCTATTTTTCCAAAAAAAATTATTTGATCTCAGAAATGTGACATTTCCTTGTTATCATAGTTTAAAATGAACTAGTTTTGCCTTTTCTGTATTCTTTAAATAAAATTCTATGAAATCTATAAGAACATATTGATTCGGATTAGTTTAATTTGGACTTGAAACTTTTTTAATAAAAAACTACTTTGAATATCACGTGATTTCTGGTCGTATGTAACTAATATAGTTCCGGCATGCGGCTCTATTAACGTATGTCAACAAACCTGATATAAAGCTATTCTTTTAATTATTTGTCTAATAGAATGTTAGAGAAGTTTCTTAATGTTCATTCTTCTTTATCTACTCTTTTGTTAAAAAAAACGTTGCTAATGCCATTATAAATTAATAACAAAAAATGCATTAATGTTTTTAAAATAATAATTGTAAACCAGTTATATATCGTATAGCCCGAATAGGTAGTAGGACGCGATGCTAGCAAATAGCTATAAAAGGACAATATACAATATTACTCTTATATATTTTATACTAATCCTAATAAACCTTTGCTCAGAAGCTGCTGCGTCAATCTGCATAGTTAAAGATCTTTAGTTTTATTCAAGGCTCCGCAAAAAAAAAAGTTAAACTGGGTCTTCTTCTCTTAGAGAGATAAATATGTCATTTGTATTTTTCTATAGTAAAGTTAACTTGTAGTTCATGTGCTGAACAAATCAACTGGTTATGAAAGTACACGTTGGATACTGTCTAGACGGAATAGTTACCTTTATTTCAATGATTATATTAGCTCTCATCACACTTTCTACATTGATTATTTCTGCCAACCCCCACACATGTAGCAATCACATGTCCTTAACTAGATCTATCGCATTGAGCGCAATATGGAAATGCACTTTTCATGTAAATCTACTTCGCAGCACTTTTAATAGGATTAGGAAATGATGACGTTACTAGACCTTACAGTGGCTCCATTCAAAAGCCGACCAAGTGGAGTCCAAATTGAAATATATATTTACTTCCGCAGTTTGACATTTTGACACAAAGATTAGATCTATTAACTATAATTATATCAATATTTTTTTTTCATCTGCGAAATCTTAATACCCATCCAGGTTAACCATATATTAAAACTAAGAGTATAAGGGTTGAAAAGGTTGAATTTAGAGAAACTGTACCCAATTTAGTGGAGGAATATGGAGAAACAATTTAGGGAAAAAAACTCCGTACATCCAGACAGTATTCCAACTCCGAATTTTTTTAGCGAAAAACTAGACTATAACATATTGGTGCCTTTGTCAACGTTCCAACTAGTGGTTGTGTAATTACAACAAATTGTTATTTTCTCAAATTCAACATTTTTTTCTTTCTCAGATTTAGAGAGAATATGGAAATAGTGAAAAATGTAACCTCGAGTTTATGATGAATTTTTACGTTTTAAATATCCCCAAACACTATAAAGTAGATCTTAACATTTTGTCTTTCTCCATACATGTCAGCCTGATTGCTTGTTCCGGGCCAAGGACCTGGAACGATTAGATGGATTTTTCCAAAATTCTATTTAGATACTACATAGCAATACTTCGGGATGTGTTATTTAACTGGCCCTAATCTTTAAATTAATGATAGTTAGTAAATAAGTGCTTAGTTTAATTACTAACACTTTTTAATGTGTCAAGCGACTTGTTTGAGCATGGACCAGTAAGGCGTGTTTTACCTTTCAAATTACACTGTGGGACTATACTTGTTTTTGTTTAAAAATTAAATTAAGATTAGTTTACTGATGATTGGTTTTTGAAAATGATAATTGTTTTGAAAATGGGTCTAACGATTTTGTTTAAAATGTATATCTGAGGAGTGTTTGACATGACAAACAAAACTATATACTTGTTTATCAGGTTAGTTTAATTAAGATTTATTTTATTTGAAATATTTAAAAATGGCTCTAAGTATTTGGTTCAAAATGGGTATCTAGTAAGTTTTTTACAATATACATAGCTCTATTTGTTTGTTTTACTTAAAAAATATATTTGATTAGTTAACTTTTGACTAATTTTTAAACAATTGTGCGAATGTCTCGTACTATTTATTTAATAATGGGAGCCATTGAGAATTAATCCCGAGTTTCCTAGTAGGTCAGACAATGTTTTCCATGTGATCAATTGTTGGGATTTACAATATAAAGTTTATTTGATTAAAATGTTTTGTAAGCAAATTTTTAATTACCTATAAATTTAAAAAGGATTATAAAATAAACTTCATTATAAATAAAAGAACATAAATACGATCTTTCGTAAATACAATTTATCTATATAGAAGTTTCACATTCACTAGATTATTTGAATTGTATATATATATATAATAACAATATAAACATATATTATATTTTAAAGCCCTTCTTTGAATAATTATATTTAGCTGTTATAATTAAATAAGTTCAATTCTAGACAAAAAATGTAATATAGTATTCAATAATATTTATGATTATAATTTGCTATATTTTGGAATTTAAATCCACCCCTTGGATTTGTCTTCTAATCATATAAGGTATGTGGACCTTGCACACCATTAGAAATTAATTTAGGGAGTTCCTAAACTCTCCAGTTATAAATTTAATGATTTATTGAGCAAATGTGAATCTCTAAATGTCCGAGTATAAATTATAACACTTAGCTCAGAATTCATAGGCTATTTCATCGCCCCTTAAAATTAATCAAATTATGCTCATCCTCTTGATCAAGGAATTATAAATAGGGGCTGACCTTAGAACCCTAATATGCTGATCACCCCCAAACGTATTTTAAAATAATAAAGTGTATTTAGAAGGGGACAGATTATAAATAGCAGATTTAAATTATAATTGGTTGGATAAATCTTTCTCGTGTAGGTAGTTATTTAAATGAATTTCATTTTGACTTAGTTTAGTGAGACACTTTCAAGTTAAATTAGTAGTAAAATGATAAAAATCTTAATTAATCGATTTTCGTCATTATGACTTGAATATGACTAGTGAAAATCATCCTAAACACCTTTAAATAAATCAATTGCCAATGGGAGTAAGTTTAAAATTTGAACAATTTGATTCCCACATGATATAATGTATATTCATTTACCACACTACTTACTGAAACTCTTAATATTGGGGTTGAGTATATATACAGTTTCACATAACCTTATGGGAAAACTCATGTAATTGTTTTCTTATATTGTTGATGGTGAAAAACACCGAGTAGCCATGGGGTAAAAGTTGCAGCAGCGTATATTCATTCTCATGCAGTACATTCCACTGACAGTTTATCCAAACAAACCCTACATCAGGTAGCTACATGAAAAGTTTCAGGAGAAAGGGAATGTTGCGGACGTACCGAGAAGCAGTCAACCAAAGGGGTTGACTAAGGACAAATTTATCTACGTGCAAACTGCATATGCTTTGAGTTCCCGGAAATTGGTGCGACGCCTTTCAAGACAGTCCGAGCTTTCCGTCGGCAGTCCTCACACGGCGTTGCGAAGGACTTTGAAAATATACACCCATAAAATCCTTGTTAACCATAAGCTACTGCCTAGAGACCTGTAAATACTTCAAGCTTATTGTCACTGGCTCATGGAATATGAAACACTTGATGGGGGTGTGGGGGGGTTAGGGGGGGACTGAATGATTGGTACTGGTCTGACAAGGCGTGATTACATCTCCAATGCCCCTAATTCACGAGTATGGGCCACGGAAGTCCCAAATAGGCCTCTGCACTCCCAAAACGTTGGTGCCTAGCGTACCATTCTAAGTAGTCTTATCAACATTACATTCTACAAATACACCTGAAGGATGATGCCTACACAACTCATCTGAACAGTATTCAGGAATTGCAAGAGAACATTTCGAAATGTTTGAAGGTAATCTCACGGCAAATATTGAAAAATGTGTTAAAGAACATAATTTACCATGTCCACTTGTGTCAAACACAGAAAAGTGAACATTTTCTCACTTATTGTGAGATAAAAGAAGAAATAATTAAAAGGCATTTCACAATAAGGTCACATTACTTTTTTAACAGCCTGTAGCTTTTATCATTATTAATATCATTACTGCAATGTTTAACAACAATTTTCCCGCAACTATGGAAATTTGTATGAAAGCATCAGTCATGTATTGTCTGATATGCCAATGATGGGACGGTCGTGATTAGAATCCAAACTGGATATAGAGGAGGTTTTTTTTACTAAAATATTTCCCACTCTATCCTTACACATATGTTTAGATATATCCTTTAAATTCTAATTTCATCTGCCTAACTTCATTATCTTAGATTTGTATATATCCTGAATGAGAGTTAAAATGCGAGGCAGAGAATGAAAATACACACAGGAAATAAACAGTTTGACTTGAAGAGTAAGGCTCAGAGAGAGTTAAGAGTAAGGTCACAAACCTTGGGGTTGAGAGGTATTGAAAAACATAAGTAAAAAATACTTACTTAATTAATTTCTTACTTTCGGTCGTTAGGAGCTCGTAAGTTCATTGCCGCACTTACAAAAGCACGCCAGATATGTCTGTCTTGAGCTAGTTTTATTCATTCCACTTCCTTAAAATCTCTCTCTCCTTCAAATCATTTATAATGTTATCCTCCCATCTGCGTCCAGGTATTCCCAATGGTCTCTTTCCAATAATGTTACCAGTAAATACCCTGAAAACTGTTCTAGATTATCCCATTCTCACTGAATGTCCTGCCAACCGTAATCTACGAAACTTAATTATCCTAACAGAGTATAGTAATGAGTACAGGATATATAGCTCATCATTATGCAACCTTCTCCATTCCCAAGCAGCCTCATCCCTTTTTGAACCAAATATCTTCCTAAGCAATTAACACGCCCAGAATTAAAGCCTGGACCTCCTTGTCACTGGATATACAAATGCGTCTAGGGCCAGATTAATAGCCTCAATTGAGACTCGATATCAAACATAAGACAACACTTTACTTGACCAGAAGGGAATGGGCTAATTTCGTGAAACTGGCCCACCACATTATCGTCTAGGTAGGTGTCGTCTTTAGATTGGTATCAAGCCAAACTAAGTCTGACAAATATGGCCTTAAAAAGACCTTATTCCTATGTGGTTTTGGTTGTTTATCCCCATGTATTACAACCTTTTGGTGTGATGTTATTTCCTTAAATATGACTATACCTTGTGTTCATTTGAAATCTTTTCACCTAAATATTTTGAAAACAAGGTTTGAAACAAAAGATTTTTGATTTTGAAGGAAAATTAAGTTGGTGAGGTTAGTATGTATGACCTTGGGTGGCGTTGTTAATGTCACAATAAAGTAACTCTGATTTTTTTTTTATGAGACTCCGTATTTTTATTTCATATTCTTGTAGCTCATCACATGGGATTTTAAAAATTGTGGTGTCAAGCTTTTTTCAAGTAAATATCATGAGATGCGAGCCACACAAGTTTCAGCATCGCCGACGCTAGTCGTGGCATTATAATTGTTCAAACATACTGCGGGATGGAAAGAAAAAGTATGTGAGGGTGCACGCACGTATGAGTGGATTTGTACACATTTAAGTGTATTTTTAAAAGAATAATTAAATCATTATTGAGAAAGATACCATTTTTATTTGTTTTATATTAATTTAAAGTAGATTTTCAATCAGCCAAAGCATTAAACTTAACTTTTGGGATTTGCCACATAAAGACCCAAAATTTCAACGCTCAGTCTATTTTTTTGTTTGAGACTGATACAGTTTCTTTAAATTTTTAAACGAGACCCTAAACATAAGGATGCAAAACATTTTTATATTGATTTTTTTTGTTGAAATTTTCTGCCATTCTTCAATAACGTTGATTCTTGGCTCCATAAATAAAAAAATCATTTCCGCTCTCTCTTCCAGAATATAGACTTTTTTTTAAAATCGGTACTTCAGATGCTTACACTATAAAGTAAACGTGAAAAATACTAGATTTGTAAGTGGTAATGCAAGTAATTTTTATATTTTGTTTGCGTTCTTCAACATTTAGCTCTTTATTCCTCTGTGAATTCAGCTATACAGACATACACATACACACTTTTGCCTTCTTGAGGTTGTAACACCGCCCCTATTCACCAAAGAATAAAGGCTGGTACACAACATTAATATTAAATAAGAATCCCAAAATCATAATAAATGCAGATAAGCCGATAGGACGATCACAAGGTAAATGACCGTACTCGGGTCAATTTGTCTTCTGCTTCCCTGAACATACTCTACAAATATTTAGTAACTTTACAATATTTAGTAATATTGGAATGCCCTACGGCTATCAGTAAAGGATATATATAACGTAAGTATATTAAACGTAAAAAATATTATTTGTAAATAAAAGATTATATATTAATATAAGATATAGAAAGATTGAATATTGCACAATACAAAGAAAAATATCAGGAGAATATTATAAAAGCAATAGTCACGGGTCATATCAATCACCCTAAACTTGATTAATAATTGATTACTCGAGTCATCAATGACTTCCACAAAAGATTCAATTTAAAGTACTTGTAATATTTTCCAAGTATTAACACTTGTACATAAATAAATACAACACCGGACCTTAAGATGACAAAGCTTAATTCCCGCCATGTGGGCTTCAGAACGATCCCAAACAATAACTGAAACTCAATCATAGGTTGTCAATTTTTTTTAAAGATATTATAAAAATATTACCTATAATAAATAGCAACAATACTACTGAATAAAAAATCAGTTTTATGCCGGACGGGCTATAAGTTAATAACATAATTCTCATAACAATATAAGACCAATATTCGCAAAAATGTGGCGTCTCACGCCAGATGGAATATAATTTTTAATCAGTATACAAGGAATAATGAAATTCTAACCCCTGCAAAATATGGCGTCTCATTTATATTAAAAATATTAATATCACGCCAGCCCAAAAAGGGGACTTTGCGTCTAGAAAACCTAATATAAAGACAAACATAGTTTATCATAACTAATTTTACATATCAAGAGATCGAAGTATTACGCGATATCCTTGCGTAATTATCTATAAATTCTGTACAGTCTAATATTAACATGTATCGGCCGAAAAAGAATTTTAAATTATATTAACGAAATAGAATTTTGTACCTTATAACATCCTGGACAGTCTAAGGACAGTATCCTGACAAGAGTAAATCATCCATCTGAATTATACCAATATATACGCTAACATTCATGCTAAGAGAGGGGGAAAAGAGGGGTAACGAAAACAAAGGTAAACACATAAACAAAGGTAAACACATAAACAAAGAAAAAAGGGAAGGGATAACCTGACAGAGGTATAAAAATTGAGTAGTCTGGAGAAAGACCTAGAACAAAGGGTTTTTACATAGCACCATCTTCTCAGGCATGTACGTCACACTTTTCCCAACATGCCCCACGATGAAAAACAGTTCAAGATTATACAATATTCACGCTATTAGTCTGTACGTTATGTTTATCGTGGTATGTTGTGATTGTGCGAGGAGTCGACTTGGGAGGCGCAACTACTAAATGGGGCAGTGGTGAGTTCACTCATTTTTATTTTTAATAGTGTCCAATCTTGCTGTTTTCTTTAACTCTTGTAGCTTTATGGTAATAAACGCTACAAGTTAAGTTTGAATAATTCTGACAACACTTCCAGAACAGGCGGTCTTGAAACTTGGAGGCTCATAATTTTCCCCCCCTTGAAAAAGCTTGACTCCAGCATTTTGAAAATACCAAAAGCTAAAAGCTATTATGAAATTAAAATATGGGGTCATATTTAAAAAAAATCAAAGTACCTTAAAGTGACCCTAGCAACAACAATCAAGGTCATACCAGCCACACCACCTTCCTCAAAACAAAACAACATTTGACTAGTATTTTTTTTAACGATGCGTTTCTTTCTAGATATTTAGGTGAAAGGTTTTCAAATTAACACTTGGGAGGGGTATATATATATATATATATATCCCTTTATAAATAATATATTTTAGTAAGTTAATAATCGTAAGTACTCGCATTTATAGATAAGCTGAATGAACGATAAGATCATCTAGTCTGATTTGTCAGTGCCAGAATGTTCAAGGTTGGAATTGCGTCCAGGTGTTAATAAATTTTTTCACATTATTTCTCCAAGCAAATGCCTTTATATTTCCTCAACTTTCACCTTCCTCATCTCTACACTAGAATTGTTTCCTTCAGATGTTATATGCGCCCAAAAAATAGCTACATAAAGAGGTATTCTTAATTGAGAGAGTTTAATGATTTATTCTCAATGTTACAGAACTAAGGAAAGAAAAATTAAGCAACTATGGGGTTACAATGTTTAACCTTAGATAGATTTACCAATGAACTAACTAGGCCATTGTGGGAAAACTAGTATAATTATCATATTTTTATAGTGGGCGTGCTAATATACTATATATTTTTAATGAAAACATTAAATTTTAATATAAAATAGTATTTATTATTAATAGAAATTTATCTTACGACAAGTACATTCTTTTTTCTTTTTCAGTGAACCTAGACCCCCAACGCACTTTGTCCTCTGCTTCCTCTTTGAGCATCCAGAGTGTCCTTCTTTCCTTCATGTCATCTAATAATTGATTCTTCCTTCTAACTAAGCTCCTCTTTATCTTAAACTTTCCTCTTCTGAAGTCATGCAGAGATCTCTCCTGAGGATGTGTACGAATCAGTTTGCTTAGCGCCAAAGAATCACATTCAAAAATTAATGGTTCTCTTCCCCCGCCCAACACACTTAGTACATCTTAATTTGTCACCTTGTCTGTCCAACTGATATTCTCAAGTCTTCTCCACCACCACATTTTAAAGCTCCCCAGGCTATAATTTTCCATTTTCCTAAGAGTCTAAGAAAATAACAATAAATTAATAATATTAAATTTGCCTTTATATTCGTACTCTGTTTAGTAATTTAGTTCAGTTTTGTTTTATAAAGCACCAATTCATTTTATTTTGGGTTCTCTCATTCCCGTCAAACGAACGTTAAAGTGAAATGACGAGAAGTATTTCATTTTATTTCATGTCAGGTTTACTTTTACTTTGTACAACAAGAGAAATATTCATCTCAGAGCTGAGACGACGTCTCACCATGATTAGCTAAAGGAAAAGAGGACATCTTATTTTGAAACTAATATCTAGATAGATAAGAATTCACAAACAATTTTTCACGAAATAACTTTAGCAGTAACATGTTAACTAGCAAATGAGACCGCCTGATGAAAATACAACTTTACAAAGGGAAAGTAATTATTTTAGTTTTTAAATATCTCTTTAGAACTATTGGACTACTGGAGCAAGGAACCTCCTGATATTTATATGGTTTGTCGAGTTGCTTGTTTTAATTATAGTTTGTGTCTTTGTCAACTTATCTCACTACTCGTTCGAGCTCTGTGTGTGTGTGTGTGTGTGTGTATATATATATATATATATATATATACTATACATACACACTATTATATACTAATTACGTTGATGTATTAGGGGCAGAGGAATTTAGAGGAAGGGTACCCACATTCGTGTGAATGAAGACTGGAATATAATTTAGGGAAAAAACTCAGTACCCTAGAAAAAGATATGAAACACTATCTGCCAGTCAACATCATCGTCCGTCATGTCTATTTTGAAATTGATGCCTCAGACCATTCGAAAACCGAAGTGGCTGTTAGTGTGTTTTTAAAATTACTTTAGCGTAAATGAGATCGCTAGCATTAGGGTGCTTTTTTTAGTATCGCAAATTGAAAGCTAATACTGTGGATTAAAATATAAACTTTTAATTAATTTGGAGTTCTTAAACAAAACCATTGTACCATATTGGTACTCATAATAATTTCAAATAAATTATTAATTACAGTGATTTCCTCACCATGAAAAATAAAATCCATTCTAGTCCGTATTGAAACTGGATTATCGACGAATAAAGTTAGTTTTCTTTAAAAATTATTACTAATAATTCAAAGTTTCAACCCAAACAAAAAAGAAAAATATATATATTATCTCTGCTAATATCAATTACCTCACCGACATGTCCTATAAAGATGACCAACTAGCTCTGCTAGATTAATGTTTAGCAAATAACGTTATAATCTGTACTGTGATGGTCGCTGTAACGCTAGACTGCTACTGTTGTGCCAAAAAGCATGTAAACAAAGATACTATTATTAATAAAAAATTCAATGTTAGTCTTTCTTATAATATATAAATTGGTAAGCCCGTTTCTGGTAATAGAAATTACGAGGAAGTGGGCTAATAGATTTTAACATACGATCTCCCCTTTTGAAGGTTAGAGGATCACGATGTTGGAAAAAATAGTAGTTTCCAACGAAAATCTGATTTTACCAAAGAATGTTCAGATTTTCATTATTTGTATTATATAAATTAAATATTTCAGACTGTTTACAAATAATACCAAATCAACTCTTACATCAACTCTTACTTTAGTAGTATGGCGCAACCAAAATTTTACGAATATTATTCTTATTTAATCAAACAGAACGATGATATTAGATTTTTACTTTCTCGCTATCTTACAGGTAGAGAAAGTATTGTGATCGCCAAAAAATTTGGACTAAATATTTTTATGAATCTTGACGTTTCATGACCCCCAATTCAAAAAAAGTTGTTTTTGAATTTTCTTCTGTCTGTCTGTAGCTCCAACTAGAGCCTAAACTATCTTACCGATTGGGCTAAGACTTGGTATCTAGGGTTTGCATAGGGTTACCCCGAGGGGTTTTGGAATTGGATATCTAACCCTAAAATTAAGGGTCGTTTACTGAAGGGAAAAAAAGAGAAAAAGTCGATTTTCTCAAAATAGGCTAGAACGATTTTGATAATATTTAGTTTATAAACATTTTTGAATATTCCAAACAAAATGGATTCCCTCAATATTTCGGCAAAATGTCTTTAAGGGCTCCGGTCTGATCCGTAATTATTTTTATATAACATCTCCTAAACTATTAGAGATATGAAATTACTTATCGTTACAAGTATGTAGGTATCTTTAATATACAAATATTTTATAAAAATCATATTTTTATAAACCCAATAACGTTCAAGCTATACGTAAATATATATATTTTTTAACTTTTTGAACACAAAAGGTAAAAGTATTGCGACTGAAAAAGAAAATCTAACCTGAAATGTTGATGGATGTCAACGTCTCAAAACCCCCCAAACCCTAAAAAGTGTTCTTAGCAATGACGTATGTCTGTGTGTCTGTTTAAACTTACAATATTAAGAATAGTTTAAGAAACGGCGAAAAGATAAAAAAAAATCGATTTTTTTTCAAAATCGACTCTAACGGTTTTGATTATAATTCATATCTGTGTGTTGATTAAGATTAAAATAAACTGGCTATTTTCATTTAACCATGAAAATGAATTTTAGGGTACTTTACAGAAGTAGAATCTTCCGTATCTCCTCAACTATTTGAAGTCCTAAATGACTTATAATTGCAAAATTGTAGTAATATTAAAAATAAAAATCTTTTATATGAAATATATATTTATAAACTCAACCGTTTCCGAGATATTGGGAGATATATTAATACAATTTTGTGAGCTTTAGTTGTAAAGAGAAACTACTAGTTTTAACGCAATAATTCTACAGTGCCATAGAGTTATTAAATATAAGTAAATATCTAAAAGTGTATGTTATTTTTACTTAAACCTCTTAGGAGAAATATTTTCACAACAATTATCTATATCCATTTTAGGCTCAATAGTCATTATGTTCATTTTTTATTAATCAAAATTTATAAATGAGGAATTTAATAACAATGTGAAGGCATGAAGATTCGCAACACCTAATATAATGTAGAAAATTTTAACTGGAAGTTGAAATTTTAATACGAAGTGTTGATCCTTGTGGACCCAACATTGATCTTTTTTATCGTTCCAAACATACAAATGAGGACATTAATTCTTTAAAAACCAAATTATAAAATTTAAAACGGGGACGAAAAAAAAGTTCTACATAAGTATAGTGCAATTTATGCTTGGGTTTGCTACTGTATATTATTTCGTTTCACATGTATTTAGAGTTTTGAGTAAGTATCTCAATTTTCAAACAATAAAGCGAGAAAGTCCTTGCGGAGTTGCGTACAATTATTTTGTTTGCATTGTTTATTTTTATCTTTCCACTTATTTGTATTTTAATATTATCCTTAGCTCTTTTATATAATTTCATAAGTTATTATCTGTTAACTGAAATTGCAAGAAATTCTCTTAAACAATTTTGACAAACCACTGATCATTTTAAGGTAATGGTATCAATGTCACGGAAAATTGTAATTTACAACGAATGCTCTATTTTCCCAGGAAATTTTCAGCTTTTCTTTCTTTATGTACATCGCCATGGAAACCTTTATTTGTGTTTTGTCTTATACATGTAGATATAATATTTCTCCTTTGTTAAAAATAATAACTCATTATGTAAATAAATTATTTTTCTTTGGTTAAAATTGATAACTAAACATTTATTTAAGTGGTACAGTGCAACAAATATAATAAATGGGACGGTGCACCACATACAATTTCTCCCACTTTTATCTGAAAATGGGCATTTATTAAAAACTCGTAAGATTTGTGTAACCAAATAACAGGGCTATATGTGGTTGTAAAAACACTAACCATAGATTATAAATGAAATAATACATACTGTTACTTACTTAATCTATGGCACTAGGAACAAGGAACATTATTACAGAAAAAAGTTAGAAAAGAGATGCATCAAAAAGTATATATATATATTTGCTTATAGCTCAGAAACTATTGGTTTTATAAGAATGTATTTCAAACTAAAGATTTTTATCTTTAATTTTAGGTACTACTACAACTTTATAATGATAAGTTATATTTTTATCTCAAGTAGTTAAGGAGAAATGATCAAAATTGAAAAAATGTCCCCATGTAAAGCAGCCTAAAAGTTATTTTCATAATAAAATGAGAAAATCCATCTTTTTTATCGTGATAAACATTGTAGGAATTTATTATTATTACTATTATTATTATAATTATTATTATTATTATTAGCACCGCGTCTTATTACCCGTTCGGGTTATACGCACTTACGCTAATGTGTGATGGTAGGGTGATTGTGAGATGAAATAGAGGACCTACAGTTTAACGTGGAATCTGAACCACGGTGGAGGCCTGGTATTCTCCAGATTCACAAGTTGTGATTAATACACGTCGTGTCAGAAGTGAAGGAAGGGTTTGGTAATCAGATAAATCTGTGCCGCGACCGGAGATTGAACCCCTGACCCCCAGCACAGAAGTCTGACACCTTACCCCTAGACCACCAGGTCACCTTGTAGGAATATAAAATTTAATCAAAATCGTTAAAAATAATTTTGATAAAAAATCAATTTTTTACTGTTTTCACCCTACAATAAACTACTATTTATATTAGGATTAAATATTTAATTAAAAAAAACCTAGTGGGGACCTTATGTAAGCCCTAGATACCAGGTTTTAGCACAATCGGTAAAATAGTTTTGGCTCCACCCCAAGATACAGATATACAGAAGACGAACGGACAGGAAGACGGTGGGTGAAGTCCAATTTTTTTGTTTTTAGGGGGTAATGAAACGTCGACATTCATCAAAATCTCGAGCTCGTTTTTTTGACTATCACAATACTTTATCTTTGAGGTTTAGAGAGAAAGTAAAAATGATGTCTGAAATGTATGTATAATAACTAAACAAACCAATGATAGTAGGTTAGAAATATATAAGTTTGTTTACAATTATATATACGCATATATTTAATGTATTCCTCTGATTACAAAATGGTCGTTATAATAACTGTCTTAGAACGTTTTTCACCTACATTATTTGAATGATGGAATTAATCTCTTAGACTGGGGAAACATTAATTATTATTGGAATGTTATTATCGTTAACTCGCATTTAAATCAACAATATTAACTATAGCTCGCAAATTAAGAGTTTAAGTAATTAATTTCATGAAAATATTTGCTAATATTTTGTTTCGTGCATAAATTATATATTAAAAACAATACAATTATGTTTAAATGTTTTGTTATGTATCATTATTTCAAAAATTTATAAAAATGATCTTGAAATGTGTTTAGGTAGCCATTTTAATTGTTTATTTAAGGGTTTTGCTATTCATATTTTTAAATAGTATTATCTATCACAATAACATTAGGTTCAGTTATATTCCCTAGCAAGTGCTAAATTTTAAAATTATGTTGATAATATTTCAAAATAATATTGTATTATCTCATCCATCTTATGATCTGTGTAATGGTGTATTTTTTTAAAATAATATAGCAATACAAATAAGTTAAAATATCTTCCGTGTTACCACTTGATCTTAAGTGGATAATATTTCAAACTAATATTTTGTGCACCCCATCCATATTTTCACAAACACATTCACTATCCCACACACCCACTCTCTCTTTCTATATCACACACACACACACACATACACACACACTCTTCCACAAAATTACTCGTTCTTTAGATCTCTCACACCATCCCTCCCTCAAATTTACTCTCACACAAATTTTCTCTCTCACCATCATTCTCACATTCTCTCTTTTACACTTTTTCACTATCTTTATCGCACACTATAACACACACATATTCTCTTTCCCTCACAAAAAAATCTTTATCACACACACTTTCTCATACACACATTTCACACACGCACACTTTGTCACACATTATATTTTAAATAATTTTTCTTACACACACTCTTTTTCACACAAACTCCATCAAACATTTTCTTCTCTCACACACACTAACACAAACACTCTGTGTCACAATAACACTATTTCACATGAACTCATTTTCACGCACACTCTTATTCACAAACACTCTCTTTCACATATATTCTCTTCCACACAAACTATCAAACACACTCCTGCAAACTTTCTTTCACACACACATTCTCACACACTCACTCTCTTAAATTGTCTTTCTCACAATTTCTCTCGCTAAAACACCCTCTTTCCCACTTTATCTCTTTCGCACACTATCTATCTCACTATCAATCTCACTAACACACTCACTCGCCCAACTCACCATTTCACACTCACTCTTTAACATTCACTCTTTCACACTTACTTTCTTACTATCACTTTCTATTAAGATCAATATCAATCACAAATTAGCTCACACAATTACACTATCACATACTTATACACTCACACACGCACTTAAATATCTCTCAATATTTCACTCTCTTTCTCTTTATATCTTACATATAATTTTTTAAGCTTATTTATGTTGATTAAAATCATGATTAAATAGTTTATCCTATTTTAACAAAGGAACAGTCATTTTACGGCTTAAGGTTCGAGGATGTTGGCAAAAATAGTAACCTGAAACTAAAATCAAATTCTCCTCGCAATTATTTCATATTTTCCTTCTATGTGGGCAGACTATTTCATCCGTGCAATCATTCTTTGCTTACATCATCATGGAAACCATGAGTTATGTATAATTGTATAGCAGTAAATAAAATATTCATTTTTGTTTATAAATAATATGCGTATATCCCGAACGGGTAGTAAGATGCGGTGCTAATAATAATAATAATAATAATAATAATAATAAGTCGATTCTACTTGATTGGTTTGGTGAAACGAATAGATAGAGAGCTGTGAGAGGAGTCTTTTTAAAGTTCACATCGTGGCGTTAATGATTAAAATACACGTTTTGATTCAAATCAAATACCGAAAGATAAATATATTAGTAAAGTTGATAGTATTTGTTAAGTAAACTCTTGGTTATAAAGTTGAGATAAGGCTTATTATAATTTATAGATATTTTTCAAATAAGATGTCTATAACATATTTCAGTGCAATAAATTGCAGCCCTCACTGCAACGATAAACTAGATTTTTAATAATGTTATAGATATTTTAAACCTTCTTTTAATAAATACACATTTGAACTTGTAAATGTTTGCACAACAATGACCAGTGGAACTGGCCTACTTCTTTCCTACAACTATCATGACGAATAGTTATGAATTTACAAAAATCTTGAATATTATAAAGTATTGTCAAAAGTAGATCATTTACATAAACGTGGTATAAATAACGTCAGAGTAGGTCGTACAGCTAGAACTAGACATCACATCGTATTGCGGTCAAATGTGCTCTACTTTAGAAGACATTGAGTGCAATTGAAACCATTGAAAGTATTTCACTGATCCTAATTTAGCTGTTGTCAAGTGAATAAATCATAAAAGTTACAATTTTATGTGATTTCTTGTTCCAGTGTAATCGTATATACAATATCCTAGCTAATCGGGTGGTATTGAAGGGTGCCAGTAGTTTCCTACAATATCTCAGTCGTATGAAAGCGTAGTTGGTGATTATTGTTCCAGGGTCTTGATTACACATGAATATTCCATCATAATCGCACTGAGCTACCTGAAGAAACGTTTCTCCTTTACCAAACCTTTAACCATAATATGTCCTTAAAAATAATAAGTATTTATAAGTTACACAATACGACCATCAAATGAGTTTTACTTTTTTACCATCGCTATACATATTATGCATAAATTATTACGATGTATATATATGGTAAGAATTATATAAGAACATATTTTACGTAGTAACTAACATTAGCTATAAACATAAACTTTCACATTTTCTAAGTATGGTAATATTAGCTCGACTTAAGAAAAAGGGATGGGAGGAGGGGGGGGGAGGGAGTTGAACTTTTTTCCTCAGATGCACAAAACTCCTACAATCTCCGGACTACTGGGTATTTATTTGTATGTTAATAACCTCACTGAGCTTACCTGGTTGCCACATCAACTTGACACAATATGATTTACCCTGCTATTTGGACTGAAATTATATTCATGGGAAACACATAAATTACACATAAATAAACACTTCGATATTAAAGAGACCTCCATACGTGAAACACTGTTTGTAAATATTGTCCATCCTGAAAGGATTAATTAGCCCGCATTGGTAAGCGTCAAACGTATTTGCTCCCACTGTTTATTTATATGTTTACATGTCCTCTTATATATTCGTAGAACGTTCAGATGCCGTTTTATTTCTATAAAATAAACGTTATGGAAATACGCCCTTCTTGGCTAACCTTCCAACTCCATGTGCTTGTATTTGAATAGTATTTACACTTAAAAATACTATAAATTTATTAATTAGTCAGAAATAAGGCATTCTATGTCACACTGCCCAAGCTGCTGAAAATAACACAGTAAATAGACAACAATTAGATACTGATGCCTCGTATCACCAAAAAATACTAACAAAGTATAAATTATACAAATTGTATAGTTTGATAAGGATAATATTGAGCACAATAATGTACACCCCACAGATTATGAACAAAATAAGGACCTTACGATACAGCGAGATTCAAAAGTTAAGGTCTAAGCATAAGGAGCATATAGATAGGCCATACTCAACCTGTAGCCCACGGGCTAAATATGGCCCGTCAAGCTTTTATGTGCGACCCGAAGTACACTCATTATCAGGTAGGTATTTTTTTTAAACATATGGCAACCAAACTTTTTAAAACCTTAAGATGCACTGGAACAATCAGTCGGTCAGTAAGCAGGCGTGACCCAACCTACCACCTTGAATATGCCTGACGTCACAATGTCTGCTCACTGTTTTTCCGAACTTCCACCAGTCTGCGCGCTCTGCCTTCCTTGTGACCGAATTCGCAACGTGTATATTTAGTTGCGCAATAGAATCAATTTGTGAGAGTTTTGTTTATTATAATTTCAAGTGTTAGTTAGGGGGAATTAATATAATACAACATACTTGTGATTGTTTTATAACGTATTGTTTTTATAATTTAAATACCCAAGATGGCAGGAGTGTCTTCATATTACAAACGATGAATACCCAACAAAAATAGTGTTTCAAGACAATTGGGAAGAAGAATACTTTGTTGTAACAAATAAACACGGTTTGACAGCGTGTTTGATCTGTTGTACAAGTGTTATATATATTTTTAAGGCATTATTCGTCACTATACTACTGAAACACAAATCATTCAATGAAACTTTTTCTCACGGGTCCTTAATAATATGTGAGAAGCTAGCTTTCTTCAATAAGTCATTGCTACAACAACACAATATTATCTCAGTGACGATATCACGAGATGGAGCGGTGACAAAAGCATCATATGAAATTTGTTACATACTTAGTAAACATATGAATCCATTTACTCACGCAGAGGTTGAGAAGGAATGTTTTATTGATGCTTCTAATGTATCACTTGATAGATCTAGCAATAAAAATGAAATAATATCACTGATTAAAAAATGCAAATGTCTTATTCTACCTGCGTTAGACGTATCGAAGATATTGCAATACATATTTATAACAGCATCAAATAAGATTTGAAAAGTTTTAAAAATTTTAGTTTGGCTTTAGCATCGATATTTCAGAAATATTACAATGTTCTGTTTTCGATAGATACTGTATCGAACAGAATTCTATTCATGAAGATTTTTTTTGAAATTTCTTCCTATGGAGAATAAGACCAGAGACACTTATTATCCCAATAATTGTATTACTTTTCTGGAGAACAATGATACTTATATTAAACCATTTGTTTGTGTCTTCCCTGATGGATGTCCTTCAATGACCGGATGCGAAAAGGGATTTGTTTCCCTAATGAAAAAGAAATACTGTACAATTTAATAAATCTATCATTTTACTGAATCATTCATCAAAAAAACTTTGCAGCAAATAACTCCATTGTAGATGTAGACGCCATGATGAAAACCGTAATAAATATAATGAATTATATCCGAGCACGTGAACTGAACAACATAAAGTTTAAAAATTTTGGAAGAAATGAACAGTTTATAGGGACGTTCTTTTACATAACCCGGTGCTATGGCTATATGGCTAAGCAGAGTAAAAGTTCTGGGTCGGGTTTTTTTCCTTAAGGCAAGAAATTATTTTGTTCTTACAAAAAAACAATTAAGCTTATATTGAGCTTGAAAATAATGGATGGTGGTATCTTTTAGCTTTTCTGTGCGACATCACAGAAAAACATCGTGTGCTCAATCGTGGTTTACAGAGTGAAAATAGAATTATTTCGCAGACGGCGAGTAAACTATTTGCTTTTGAATTGAAACTAAACATGCATTAATAAAATCCAGAAACGAATATTGTAAAATTTTCCATTCGTAATTAAAACTAAACAATATTATATTGACATTTCTTGAGAAAACCATATGATAATTTTAAATTATTTAGCTGCCTTATTTAAGGAATTTAAAAGAGAATTTCAGGATTTAAGAAATATTAAGAATTGTCTGTTGCTTGTAGAAAATCCCTGGCACTTTAGAAACAGCAATTATTACACAACTAGCTGCATTTAGATACTATTATGCAAAACTATTTGAGCAATGTATCGAGTTAAAAAAAAACTACATGAATCTGGAAGTTATTTTTAAAGAAAACAAAGTGAAAGGATTATGCCGAATTTTGGAAATTAGTGCCTGAAAAATATAAGACT
Source organism: Timema shepardi (assembly GCA_902151425.1). Lineage (NCBI taxonomy): Eukaryota > Metazoa > Arthropoda > Insecta > Phasmatodea > Timematidae > Timema > Timema shepardi. The sequence continues at coordinate 56,910 of CABFVX010002473.1, forward strand.
GTACAAAAATGTGGCCAACTGCTGCTCACGTTATTCCCATCAACGTAACTTTGTGAATCATCCTATTAAAAAATTAAATATATGAATATCGTACATAGAAATCGGCATACTGATTCTCACCTTGATGGCGTATTGAGCGTGGCATGTAGCAATTTATAAACCCAATTCATCTAAAATAATCAAAAGTCTGTCTCAACATCAAAAATCGAACTAATTTTTAAATAAACTCTTGGGTACATTTAGATTTGGAGTTTTTTTTTACATTATCATATTATGAGGTACTGTTTACTATGTTACGGCCCGCGTGAAGTAGCAAACATATGTATGTGGATCGATGAAGAAATAGGTAGAGTATGGTTCTTATAGAGGGGCTCAGAACAACTTTCTGATATTAATAATTTGGAATCATCCTGTATAGTTAGTTCCGGTAGTAAATCATACTATCAGTATATGAATCACAGGTTATTCAGGTCCATTGGAGGATTGACTGACGTCTTGTTATGACTCTATATGCAGCCTTAAGAGAAAAATGCTATCAAAATTTACCAAATCAGATATTTCAGATGAGTATTATGAGCTTGATAAGCTAGCAAACAATGAAAACTAATAAAAAGTCATCATGTGTTTCTTAGAAACTTATATTATTGACATAATTTCAAGTGGAAAAGGTTTTTGAATAAAGTTCTATAGCCCCATTAGGTGAATCTATAAATAATTTACTGCTCTCTTTGGACAGCAACAGTTAGAGTATAAAAATAAATATTAATATCCCCCTTGCATTTATTAATTGGAAAAATTATTTTGTAATATTTATAATAAATTTAATATAGTAAAATATATAATTGACCAATAATCTATAACTTATTCAAATAGACACACTTTTATCATGTACCTACGTAATTTGCACTTCCATAGTATATTTTGTAAGATAGTTTATATAAGATTTTTTTCCGGCGGTACTTAATTTGAAAGATATTATTAAAAGTGTAAATATATTGTTAAAGCTTTTTTTTAATCATATTGAATACGTCTTCAATAAAGTTGAAATTACTCATATTGTCGTACCATATATATCCTACTCATTTATTACACGAATTGAGCGTAGTTGAAGACAGGAGAAGAATACTAGAAAAATAGAACTCGCATTTTCCTAGAATAAGAGTGGAAAACCACTCAAGGAGAAACCCATTAATCCAGATTGAATTTTGACGCTTAACTTACCATCACTTGCGAACCAGACTTGAAATTTGATCCTCGTAGCCACTGGTGTAATTTTTTATTATTTACTACGTGTTTGTTTTTTCATTTCGCCTTCATACCCATACGTGTAGTAAACATTTAATTACACACATGAGTTAGAGATGAGGATAATCTGCGTGACCACAAAGTCCATATATTTTGATCGAACGCAAAATGCAATACTCTATAATCGTGAATTGGCGTGAGGACTGATCCGTGAGGAATGTTCCCAAAGTAATAAAACAGGATTGCATCAGAGTGTAATGTGAAACTATGGCCCATTTGAATAATTTAATCCCATGATAAACTATGAAAGCAAAGACCATGAGGTAGCCACGTTGTGACACGCAACATTTCCGTCTCATTAACCTTCAGCACTCCATTACGGACCGGTGTGCGTTGGTTGGTTTCTAGGTTCATTGGCTTTTTACACTTCTCTTAACATGATACCCAGATGGCTAGCCTGCCTTTGTTTTATTTTATATCATTCAGTTTATTGACTTTTTTTTATTAGTACGTTCAACCTCAAAGCTACGGATTACTTATTCTAAGAGCTAGGTATTTTGAGGATAGCACAAAGGAGCCCTCTTCAGTGTTTGAATAATCCCCATCTTCTTTATAGAAATAAATAGAACGGCGCACCACACAAACTTTCTATCGCTTTTATCTTAAAATATACATTTACTAAAAGATCGTAAGATTTGTGAAACGAATTAATACTTATATACATAGCTGTAGAAACACTTCACCAAATATCATAAATTAAATTATATACACTCTTACTTATGTCATTAGGAACTCGGAACACTGTCACTGAAAGTTGAGATGATAGAAATAACCTTTTTTCACCAATAGGCATAAGATCTAATTCATTTTCAAAAACCTGAATAAAAAAGTGTATATTTTTGATTTGCGCTAATAGATTATTGGTTTTATAAAAATATATTTCAAATAAAATAATTATATCCCTAACAAAACTTTTGAAATTGCATTTTCTTAACTAGAGGGTACCTTAAATAAAATTGTATGTAATATCTTTACCTATAGTTTCAACAGCAGTAATATAATCGCCTGAGGAATTATTAATTATATTATTGTGTTAAGGAATAGGAATATTGAATTTAGAAGAAGTATATCAACATTTGTGTGAAGTGAGAGTGAAACCCCACTTAGGTAAAACCACTTCCAATACACCAAACCAGGAACTAACCCCCATCTCCTTGTCTTTGACAGTCTACTCTATTGAGAGGACCACCTTAGACCATACGGCCACCGAATTGGGTTTCATGAATTGAAGTCAACATCGTATTGACAAAGTACAAACTACGAAACACATGGCTTTACATGAATTCATTAAATGAGATCTGAAACATTTTTGAAATCTTGGGAAAGGTTTTTCCTATAGCGATCCGACTAGATGAGTAGGCTTAAAACACTTAATCTTACTTATGAGCAATAATATAGGTTTAATCTTTCCTTTTTGCACCGTGCCCTACTAACGACCTGGATTATTTGCATATCTACTCATTACGTTAATGTTTTTTAGAATAAGAAAGGTTGAATTCAGGGTAATTGTACCCAAATCCGTTTGAAGAGAGAATGTAAAGACATACAGTGAGAGTCACCCTCAATACACCTGACCGAGGTTCGAACCACAATCTCTCCATCATCGGAAGTCTAATATATTCGGTCATAAAAATAGGGCTTTATATTATTACAAAGTATTAATACAGGCACTAGCCGGCTAGAACCAGGGCCTTTTAAGTTTTCATCAGGCATATGTGCCCTCAAAGGTCTTCACACCAGACGAATATTTAAAAAAAATTAACTATCGTAAAGCAACAAATACTATGTAAATGTCATATATAAAAAATACTAGTGTTGAAAAGAATAAACTGATCTAAGGGAGCGGGTGAGGGTAAGAATAAAAAATAGTTCCATTTCCTCTAAAGTGTAAAGGATAAATACAACTTTGCACTTACTTTTTGAATGCTCTAATATTGTGATAGTACCTACGTAATTTAAGTTCACATACTTCAACCAAACATTCTCCAGAGTCTAGATAGATCGTGGTAATAGGGGCGCAGTAGGAAGAGAAGGTATTTCAAATACAGAGCCCTTCATAATGGATCTTGTTCAGGAGTGTAATAACTTTTTTTTCCCCATCCACCCCCTACTTTTATCTCCCATCTCTATTTACCATCCCCGTCACACTTTCAACCCTACTTTACACCCCTCTCATAATTCCCCTTGCGAAATTAATAACATTTTCAGCTTTACCCTTTAACTCTGGTACTATCCGCATTCCATTGGAACTCCCACCCTTCCTTTAGACTACGAAGGTAAAACCAACCCCATCCCCGATATTTTTTTTATCAGATACGCCCTTGTTTTATATAATATACGTCCTTATTGCGGCACACGATACATTCCTAGGTTTAGTAATCCATCGGTACTGTAAGGAAATTAACACGTACTTTGGTATTGTAGAGGGTTTTGACTATTTTGACAAAGCATTCATTTTATTGGTGCCATTCCGTTAATTTAAATATATTATTATTTATTTATAGTCTTAAAATTTTAGAATAAAATACATAATTATTTAATCGTGATTCACGAAGTAATACCTGTATAATTTAGAGAAAATTTAACGAATGTTTGTGCAAGGATATTAGGAGACTTCTTAGAAAATAAACACCTTGATAAACCCAGCTAGGGTTCAAACCCCGAAATCTCTGTCATCATCAAACAAGATAATATTATGATGGATTATAAAGCCAAGCTATTGTATTTGTTAATGTCGGTAATAGCCGCATCTAAATATAATATTCTTTAAATTGAAAAATTACACCTGGACTCAGGAATCGAACCCGGGACCTTTGACTTAGTACATCAATGCTTTAGGAGATGACCCGTGCCCAGGGTTATTCTTCCCAATAATACTGACGTCTTCGTTCACGTGAACACCATTGTGAGCAATGATTTTATCAATTCTGTTAACACATTTTTTTTTGTAACTACACTCTGATTTTCACAGTAAGGGTATTTTATTAAATATAAACTTTTATTCGCGGCCAAACTGGATAGCATTTTATTGTTTTATTAGAGAAATTCTATGAATATTGTACCAACTTTCAAAATGGATGGTTGCAGATAATATGACCTGAAGTATGTGTCGTGATATTAAATATATTGGTCAATGTGAGCCGTTCGATGGTAATTGGATTTTACACGATGATTGGGGGAACTCGTGTGCTAGAATCAGTGCTGCCCAAGCCAAAGGTCTCATGGATAAGACGTGTGCCCGGTGATGAGGATTTCTAGGTCCAAATCTCAACTAGGTGTAGTAATTAGCACAGCGTCTTTTACCCGTTTGGGTTATACGCTTAAGTACTAATTACGCTAATTGGTTAAGAATTGGGTAGGTTGAATTTAGAGGAAGTTAACCCGCAACTGCGTCGAGGGAGAGTGGAAAACCATTTAGGAAAATACACCCCTATTCACCTGAGCAAGATTCTAACCTAGGTCTTCCCGTCCTCAGCAGTCTAGCTCAACACGAAGCTAGCGCGTCTGCTAAACACGCCTCCGAGGTGGGTACCTAGGTGTATTGAGAGTGGTTTTCCCCATATAATCTATCCTTGTTTTTTTCCCATCCTCTTTCCACCCTTTTGCGTGTACATTCCCTTTTAATTACCGTTCTAAAATCTACCCCTAAATTTAAAGTCTTAATGACCTTGTTACCCACGCAGGTCATCATGTTGCCTATATATAAATACCATTTATTCAGGTTTAGCATTGATCGTGAGGTCTGGATTCAGATCCCGACTGGGTGTACTCAGTGGGTTTTCTTTTTTTTAAATAATTTTTCCCTCGCCATATTTGTAATTGCGGGTATATTTCCTCAAATTCCATCTTTCTCGTCTCAAACACATCATGAACAGTTTGAATATGTGTATAACTCAAATTGGTATTGATACACAGTGAAAAAACTTGTAATTGAACTTAAATACATAAATATTAAACAAAATCTTAAACTGATTGACAGAGCCCTCCAAAGTGTATTTTCCTAAACTATTACTAGATATTCCGATTGAGTTGGCTTGAAAACATAATTTTCCGTAGCATCATGACTCTGAAAATAATATTAATATATAATTTTACTTTCTGGTAATTTATTTACTTCATAAATCGTTTAGTTAAATAAAAAAACACAGACAAAAAAAAAAGTTGTCTATCTCTTTTTTTTCAGCATCACTTTTAGATGTTTGCATGGAACTCACCTGGTTTTAGTCATTTTATTTAGCTTTTCTTCCGAACTTCTCTTGTTAGATAAAATAAAAAGTATTAATAAAATATATTGACATTAATTATGCAATTATCATCAACTTTAAAATAAAAACAAGCTACAGAGTGTATACTAGGAATTCCATTTTATCACCACGACATACTATCTGCTCAGGTTATGCGCATATATTATAATTACTCTAAGGGGTGGGGATGAGGAAGGAAGAATTTTAGAGATAATCTATCTGTATTTTTATTAAAGGAGAGTGGGAAAACATTCAAGGGAAACTATCATCAGTAAAACCTAGTAGGATTCTAGACCCGATTTCCATGTCATCAGTGGGTCAGTCTAGCAATAGAGTGACTCCTTAGACCATTCAGCCACTGAAGCGGACTTGTTGGTATTAATTCAAAAAGTTGACTAATTCATAAATATCTTTGGAATTTATGTGAAAACGGAATCACAATTTAACAGTACTACCTAATAGTTTGGAACTGATAAAATTTCTTATAAGTGAACGAAATGAAAAAATCATCTCAAAAGCTATCCCATGCATATTTATACGTTTAAAATTAAGTTAAATTAACCTAGACTTTAAAAGAAATATTAAAAAATAATATATTATAGATTTTAGTATCAAAAATAATTTGAATTTTTTATTAGGTGAGTAAAAATATTTACCCATACTAGTGCTGTACTTAGTCTAATTGTAAAGCAAATGTATTTTGGCTGTCCAGTAAAGGGGAGGCCGGGGTTCGGAACCTGGATGATTGTACTGAAGGTGTTTTTACCTTATGTGTTTTACCACTAATCCTCCTCCTTCATGTAAGTGTTGACATCTTTTTTCTCCATTCCAAATTATTTTTACCTACCACACTATCATAGTATAAATTATATATATATAACTCAAGAAGTAATGAAACGTCCTAGGGAAGATAATACATGCAATATTCAAATATTAAATAACTACAAATAGTTAATACTAAACAAATAGTCAAATAATAATATTATATTTTTCTTTTTCCTACCTCAATAGCGTATTGCCCCAACTGGTATTGTGATGATCTAGGGGGACAGGGGGGATAATTCAAATTTTCAAATACAATATTTTAACATTGTTTTAGCAAACATTTACACAAAAAATAGCTCAAAGCATAATTTATAGGTAATGCACCCTAATTTATGTGAATAAAGAGTTAGAAACTATTCAGTAAAATCAACCCTAAGTACAATGGCTAGGATTTAAGCTAAAACCTACCCATTACCGGAAAATATGATTAAATTACCTTTACATTAAAACCAAGTTCCCACCATTGCAGGTCGCAACATTCAAGAAACTCACATATTTATTAGTTTTTTAAATTTTAAAAATAGCACGAAACATTGAGATACACTTATAAATATCATTGTTTTATTTTTATTGATATCACACTATAGATAAATTTTAAACTGTTCACTCGACTATAGAGAGAGATTATTTTTAATCGATTCAGATCCAAGTTAAAACTAAAATACAGTACTAGCACATACGTACACATTAATTTAGTCTAGACAATATACCTAGTTGAGATCGGGTTTTATTGACTTATAACTAGCAATAATATTATGAATACCTGTATTGTATAAAAAAAAATCCATTAAAATAAATTATGTTTATACAGTATTAAGACTAGGGAAAAGATTATATTTTTATTATATTTCAATTAACAATAATATAAATGCATGGATAGCAAGATAAACACATTCAAGGATATTTGATTAGTTTAAAGAACACTCAGACTTTAACCAACCTTCTCTTCACTAGGAATTGAATATCCAATTAGCAATAATCTTAATACCTAGATAAAAAGACGATCATAAATTAGCTTTAAAAAATACCTAGGCTGGACCGAATGTTCTTTTCATGAGTAACTAGCCATACAATTATCCATAATCTGAATACTTTTATAAGGATAAGTATATTCCCATATGTTAAATTGGTTAAGACAAAAATCAGACTAAAACCAATGTTCTCTTCATGAGTAATTGGCCATCTAATTGACCAAAATATGAATACTTTCACAACAGCTACAGCATATTCTTGTATGTTAAATTAGCTAAAATTAATGTTTTCTTCATGAATAATTAGCCATACAGTTAGCCAGAATATGAATACTTTTATAACAGGTAGAGCTTATTCACATATGTTTAATCAGTTGAGACAACAATCAGAGTGAATCCAATACTCTTTTCATGAGTAATTAGCCATCTAATTAGCCAGAATCTCAATACTTTTATAACAGGTAGAGCTTATTCCCATATGATTAATTAGTCAAGACAAGAGTCAGAGTGAAACTAATACTCTTTTCATGAGTAATTAGCCACCTAAGAGTAATTAGCCAGTATATCAATAATTGTATAACAGGTAGAGCTTATTCCCATATGATTAATTAGTCAAGACAATAGTCAGAGTGAAACCAATATTCTTTTTATGAGTAATTAGCCATCTAATTAGCCAGAATCTGAATAATGTTGTAACAGCTACAGCATGTTCTGATATGTTAAATTAGCTGAAAGCAATGCTCTCTTCATGAGTAATTAACTATCCAATCAGCAAGAATCTGAATACCCTTTATAAAGGGAAGAGCATCCTTTCAGATGTTAAATTAGTCAAGAAAACACCCAGAATAGTACTATAGACTATTCAATAACTCAGTTGGGGGAAGACTCACAGTAGTTAAATAGGGTTGGTTCTTTAAGCTTTCATCCCCTTAGTTAACCCTATTTCAAGGATGTGCTGTACGATAGTTCTTGCTATCACATTCAAATGGAGAAAAAAGTCAGTTCCGATATAGTTTAGGTGTCGTAATAGTTGACAGATGTAAGGTAGCTCTTAAAGTTTTTATCAGGAAAATAAAAACTACTTCTAATTAGGGATAAGGCTAGGAGATTCCTTAAAGCACTTATTTTTGACCAAATTGCTTCTACTATTTTCAATAGGTTCAAGATTGTATTAGACCAGAGTGCACCTACATCAGGTTCAGGTTGAAGGGCTCCCACTGCCGAGAGCTAAGTTCCCAAAGGAGCAGTTCGGGTTGGTATAGGGAAGGGAGGAGGTTGTAGAGGTGTAAGGTAAGGGTTGAAAGGCCAGGGGGTGGAAAGGGGGGGGGAAGCTTAGTTCCTCAACCCGCAAAGTCCTGATTAAACTACGTAGCGATAATTCAATTTACGGTTATTGCTTCAAGATGGAAATCTACATAGAGTGTGAAAGGGGAATGGTTGGCAATGGTGCTGGAGGGGGAGGGTTACTGTATAGTTAAGTGTGTAGTGTGCCTTGAGAATTACTGAGCCGTCCTTATTCCTAGTTACGGCGTTCATTAGGTTAGAATAGAGGGTCTAATGTCTCGGTCTAATTATAATAACATTTTAAAGTATCGAATAAAAGTCTAGAAATTCTTAGAGATGTCAAAAATAAATTTTAATTTGGGATGTAAGCGATTGTGAATAAAGATTCTAATTCTTTAAGCTATCTCATAAATCTCTTTTTGGTCAAAATAAATCCATTATTCTTTAGTGAACATAAATAGTTTAATTTTATACATTTTTAATCTCAAATTTATTGAATATTTATTGTGAGCATCATAGCATTTGACCAGAAAATTTTCAAATTAAGTAAATGCGTCTTTGTAAAACTACGCAATGTCCCTGAGATATATAGATCAAAACTTTAGAATTAACTATATGTAGAAAATAAAAATAAAATAACATATTTATTAAGCAATCTTTGCAAATTTTTGGGACAAAATATGGAATTTAACTCGCGTTCCCTTTCATTCCACTTTAGGTAAGAGAATTTATACGAAGTAGTTGTAATGAATGAAGACTAGATCAAGGCTATGATATTTAAAACAAACATTACTATTATTACTACCATATGGTGTTCTGTCTTACGACATGTCTGTACATTCATTTTGCAAATGAACTTAAACCACCCATGCACCCTGCCCTCTGCCTCTTCCTTCAGCTACCAAAATTTTCTTCTTTCCTTCACATCATCCAATACTTGAATCCTCCTTCTTCACAGTTTCCTCTTTGCTTAAACCTTGCCTTCTATGACATCATGCATAAGACAATTTTCCCTAAGAATGTGTCTGATCCAGTTTGCCTTGTAGCCAAGATTTACATCCAGAATTGTTCTGTTCTCAACTATTTTGTACGAGAAATTCCAATAAATAATAATTAAGTAATTGATACCTTTATTGAAGTATTATTTACAATGGCCATATAAACTTCGCTGTATGAGAAAATTTATTATATATGCATTCGGCATATCAAATAAATTAATCCTTGAACAAACACATTAATCAGATTCCCAACGGTCAGTATCACAATGTGAAAAGGAATAACGCCTAGAGCCCTTTGCCGATGGTCCTTTAAATGAATGAGCTAAAGAGTGGGAACAGAGGGTTAAAATATTGATATTTTCTATCACAACGTCTTAGTTACTCATATAGTTTGGACACTTCCATTAACATGTAGTACCACTTTTTAATTTTGAACTTTGTCTGATTCCAAAGTTTTGTACTAATTTTGTACCGTTTTGTACCACAAGGAAAAAGTTTTATACCCGTACCCGTTTTGAGTAACAATCATATCAACGTGCTTACTCCAAGTTAATGCTGTTGTACCACTTTTGAATTTTGAACTTTTTTTGGTGGAAACTTTGGTACTTGTTTTGTACCGTTTTTTACCAAAAAGAAACAGTTTTATACTCGTACCCGTTTTGAGTAATTAACAAATAAAAGTGGTGACTCCAGGTTGATTTTCTTGTAGTCTATTAGTCTACTTTTGAAAATATTTTTTTTTTAGTAGCAAAGCTGTATACTAGTTTAGTACCGTTTTGTTATATAAAGAATATTTTTTATCTGTACCCGTTTTATCAATTAGTATTTCAAAGTGGTCACTAAAAGTTTATGCAGTTGTACGACTTTTGAAATTATACTTTTATAATGACTAAGTTTGTATTAATAATGTACCATTTTATAACACAAGGTTTAATATTCCAACGACTCATAATATATATAGATATATTAATAATAAAGTGGTCACTCCAAGTTTATATTTTTCTACCACTTTTGTTTCCACTATTAATGCAATTTTTGGTGATTGATAATTGCAATTTTTTAAATAATTTAAATAATCCTGTTTTGCATATATTAATACAGATTTAAAGCTCATTTTTAATTAACTCTTTGACACGAGTCTTAATAAAGTCAGGTGGGTCATAAAAAAAGAAAAATCAAAGGAATGATGAATGTGTTGGAGTAAAGTGTTAAAACACGTAGTAGCGCGTGGATATTGCCTTTTTTTTTAGATCCCCGATTCCTCTCAACCAGTTCAAGCTAAGATTCTTTGCTGCTTCTTTAATAAATATGAAGGTCCTCATTTTGTTCTTTCCACGATGAATCAGGCACAATAGGCATTAGAATTTATTAATAAACACTTAAATATTTGTAGTTTTTTATATTTACAATTCACAATAAAAATCCATGACACAATAAAATAATTGTATAAAATTACTTACTACATTATTAAGTATATCTTTATTTTATTATTATGGTATTTAAATAAAGTTTATTATAATATCTGTAAAGACCTATGAAATTATAACAAAAATTTAGTAACGGAAAATACATTAATTTCTTTGAAGCTTTGAACAATATAGTATATATTTGAACTTTCTTAATCTAGTTTTTATTAATAACGTATATTATTTAAATGATTACTCCTTTACACATTTTATCTTAATAGCCTCAAATAATCTATTATTATATAAAGACGAAAGCCCTGAAACACTGACTGATCACCAGAACCATGAAGTTGGCAGCACCACTAGCGGCACAAATTATGAAACCTATGTCAATATTTAGTGCTGATTTTGTGCCACAAGAGTATCTTATCCCCATAATTTGTGCCACCATAGTTTTCGTTAAAACGCCGTAAAACACAGTGGGAACAAATTCTTAAACCTATGCCAATATTTAGTGCTTAATTTGTGCCATGAAATTTTTTAATCAAACCCCTAAAAACGTTGTAGCTTTACTCTATAATTCCCTCTTCAAAGGCTAATTCATTTCTGTTTTCCCTCTCAATACATTATGCTGACTACACAGATTTGTCTTTGAGTGAATGTTTGACCCAGACACGTATAATTTGTGATTACCAAGCTGCCTCCAAGATAAAGAGCTTTTCACAGGATCCCTGACCTTGTCAGTCCTGGAACCTCTAGGAACAAATGTGTTTGCCGGAATCAACCGGGTATTAATGTTGTTACCCCTCCCCATTAGAATTTAATTGCCCCAGATAGCCATTAGTGTTTCGTAAAAAAAAGCTTCTAAGGCTGCCGTATGTGACATTGTACACTCTCGCTCCACGTGACCAAGACGCATTCATTTAGTACCCTGCCATGAACAATGACCTGCATGGGTTTATTCATTTATCTGCTTTACTAAAGTATGAACATATTTCACTTTTCTACTTTATGGACAGTAGCTTAATAAGTTAATTTTGGAAATTTTGTTAGAGAGAGGGGACTCCTACTCCCCCCATTTTCAGATACTTCATTTTGAAGTTATTACATTTTTCTAAAGTGTGTGTGTAGCTAACATATTAACAGGTAGGTTTCTTATAAACCTATATGTTTTGGAAATTTCAAATCTCTCCTATTTCACCGATACCCGATTAAAAAGTTTAAATATTTAAGAATTATTTAGTTATTTGGAGTAGTTCCATATCATTTCAGGTAAAATTTAATTTCTCTATATGAATTGAAAGTATGGTTTTATGTTGCTATCTCCCCTGTCCACCATTTTCCCAGAGTCCCATTTTAAAATTTTAAATTATCATAATAGTTTGGTTATTTGGAGTATTACTTAACATTCCTGCCAAATTTTAAATTGTAAGTCGTTGTATCTATTAGTTTTGAAAGTTTTAAATACCCTTCTCCAAGTTCACCAATTCCAACTTTTAAATTTCAAACTTTAAGATCTGTTTGATTATTTGGAGTGATACCTCTACCTACCTGCCAAATTTCTATTATTTACGTTCAATAATAGTTTTTTTTCCTTTTAACACACTTTCTCAAGAATATCGGAGTCAAGGCTACTTTAAACCTTAAACTTTATATATTAATATAATGTTACTAAAGTTTTGACAGAGGTGGGTGTTTTCTTATAACACGAGAGAACTATGGTTTAGTAAGAGATCAATAATTCTATAAATACATTCCTATTCATAACAATATAGGGTAAGAAATATTAATTTTTCATGCATATCAATAAGACATAGAAAAAATACTTTTCGAAATATTTCTCGAAGAAATTTAGTAAAAAATTACTGTTTTTAAATAAAGAATAGTATAAAATTTTATATAAATTAGGGATATGTTTAAATTGATAAAATTTATTGTAAAGGATATGTGTTATATATTTTTTATAAAATTATTTTAAATAGTTCACAATTGATTTTAATTTAAATAATTAGTTTAGAAGTGATGATATTTTTTGTAATGCTATACAAATCATAAGATAACATTTTGATCTACATTAAGCTTACTCTGAATAGTAGCATTCTTACTTGAACTTAATTCACTATGGCCTAAGATATTTATCTCTATTATGTTATGATCTTGCGCGTCTAAGCCACATCACTCGTAATCCAGCAATGGAAATATTATCCAGTACTATTGTACCGTTGTCCATAGGATTCTCGAATGTACTAATCGTACATTATTTCCTTGGAGGCTCTTTTCATGTCCTGATGAGATGAGGTAATGGTGATAGTGAGTATGAGATTGTGGAACTAGTGGAAAAACTCAAACCTAGCTTAAGCCTGACCAACCAAACCATGGTTACGATTAGGGTAGGTCTCATTCCAAAGTACCAGCCGGGGGTCGAATCCGTGACCCCTAGACTAGTAGTCACGTGTAATTACTACTACACCATGATTCCGGTTTCAACGATAGTAAAATTAGTCGAGTAGGTTTGCTACCTTTCAAGGTAAACGAAGTGTACAAAGAATACCAAACATTTCGACTGTATACTTTAACCTTCATCCAGATTTGTCAACATTCGAGCAGATTCCACTCCACAAGTTCACCAGTAAAATAATGAACATTTTGTTTAGCTCAAGGCCTCTTGGGCCATACTCTAAGTGCTCAGTAACCTAAAATACCTGTTATCTAGATTGTGTTAGAAGAGAATACCAATACCCAAAAAACCCAAAGTGTGCAATCGTGTGTGTGGAAGTCTCACTGTTCCCTTTCCTTTTTGTTTATCTCTCCTAGAACTCGCTCCCTCTCTTCCTGTCCTTATTTATTTTAAAGTTAAAGAGATGTAGGGGAGGGGATTGGAGGAAAGTTGGAAAAGTCTAATGAAGATATTTTTGTTATTTGGAGTTGAGTTTTTTAAATTTTGTTCTAAATAAAATGTGATGGTTTGGTTACTTGGACATACTAGCACTGATCATCGAGCTAGTACCAAACATTTTGTAACTAAACTATAACTTAGAGGTGGCCTCGCGAGATGGTACTCGTACAAAATTAATATACACTAAAGTATAACGGTGGATCTGTCAGAATTTACTAATATAAATACACTACTGCCCAACGGAGGAGTCGTGAGAATTTGAGATAAAAATTAATCTTTCAGTGGGATGGTACCCCAAATCTCATAAAGACCACGAGAACTAAGGTGCTAAGTTCTTCTAGTCTGGTCTTTTAGTGTCAGAGAGGTCTAGGTTAAAATCCCAAACGTGTAAAATGAGGGTTTTCTCTTAATGTTTTACAATGCTTCTCTCCAAAATTTCAAGTTAGTGTATTTCTAAAGTCACATACCTCACATCTACTACATACCTGTAATTTATTTTCTTAACACCACGTCTTACTACCCGTTCTCGTTATACGCTTATGTAATAATTACGCTAGTTTTTTTAAGGATTAGGGAGGCTATATTTAGAGGAAGTGTACCCAAATTTGCGTGTAGAGATAGAGTGCAATGCCATTTTGGTAAAAACCACTCGACCTAGATTCGAACCTCAATCTCCTCGTCATTGACAGTCTAGTCTACTGCGAGATTAGTGAATTAGACCATGTGGCCACCGAAGTTGGATATGGTCAAATACCGCTTCACAGATATTCTCTGGTCTGTATTTAACCCATATACCACTTCCTGGATGGTTTATTTACAAGGTACTTGTAAAGAATGTTCATTCTAATACAAGAAGATATCTGCATCTGAGTATTCCTCGATGGCTGGAAATACAGCCTTAAGATGACTTTTTTGACTTCATCAAGAGGGTTCCTAAGAAAACCGGTATCCTGTCTTCAAGGAACACAGTGTCCTAAAAGCTAATATCTCCATCTTATAAACTTCAGACCCGTGTTCAACTGTCGGAGGACACTCCAGATGGACAGCTTCTTTCTAATTCCATGAGATTAACCGTGCATCGTTTCCCAAGGTAATAAAAACTTATTAATAAAAATTGTTTAGAATATTTTCAAAAATTTTTTAGTAGCAGATTTTTTTAAATATTTTAGTAATACCATTATACATTAGAGTCGTGATTATGCGACCCTATGTATTATATAGCCTTCCGTACTATCTGGCCTTCGATTATCCGTTCCAGTTATCGGTGTTAGCATGGATTTCTTAAAATAAACAAACCAGTACATATCCACTATAAGACATTTACTGAGTTTATAATATAATCAATCAATAATTAAATTGCTCTATTTTCACCTTTTCTTTCTTTTTAGCCAATGTTCCATTTACAAAATAAGGTACTGTATAGTAATGATTTAAAAAATATATTTCTCGTTTAATATTTACCTTGCCCATACAATTTTTTTTACATCGCAATCATAAAATGGGTAGTTTCAATTAAAACAAAGTTAATTGTTCTGTAATTTTTTTTTTAAAGTAGGCAAACCCAGACTGAAAGTTATTTTCACTTCGATTTCTTACTTTTCCGTTATCCAGCCCGGAATTCTACCACTTAATGCTAAGAAGTCGCTACTCTGGTGTATACACTTTTATTGGTATAAAATTTTTCACAAAAAGTAAAAATTATTATTTTATAACTTTCGCCATTTTTAAAATCCTACCTTGAAAAATCCCGAGCTTGTTAATTTAATTGTTTTTAAAATTTTCAATGTATAACTCCTCCATGCACCCAAGAAATCAGTGGCAAACCACCACCCACCTATATCTCATTTACAAGATGCAACTACATATTATAATGTTCTTATAAAACCACCGCAGCTTGTTTCATGACGATTGTGTCTGATAAAGAAAATTAAATCTGTTAAATAAAGTAGGATCGTTGTAGTATCAGATTTTATTTATTGATGGTAATAACGATATATGTATTTATAAAAAAAAATATTGTAATACTATGAATAGTAAAAATCATTAACTGATTATTCATTTTTTTCATTTATTTATTTATATATACCCAAACTGCACCAGTTTGAAACAATGTTTGCGTGGTTGGAGGTTGTCGGAACTGAAGAGGTTGTACAAGATCTGAGAGGATTTGAGGCACTACAGTTTAAAGAGATTGTACAGGATGTGAGAGGATTTGAGGCACTACAGTTTAAAGAGGTTGTACAGGATAAGGGATTATTTGGGACCTTACAGTTTAATGGGGTGGAGTATTGGGACATGGGAAAACCATCTACAGTCCTGGTTGTGTGTTATGAAGGGTATAAACCTATTAGGCTGATAGGCGAAAAAAGTTAATTCAAAGAATGGAGTTTATGTATTAGACCTCAGCTTCAATATACAGTTTGATTTAAATATATGGATTAGTGATAGATTTATATAATGTAGAGTTCGGCCCAAGTCCAAGCTACAGGATTCTAAACACCGACCAGTTGTATCCATGCTAAAAAAAAATTATATAAATAGTTTTCAATCCTTTCTTAAGGATCATTTTGGTCATAGATCCCCCTTCCTTGTCCGGTGTCCTTTAATTAGACTAAGTTGAGATACAGATCTAACTCAATTATTTTTTAATATTTCGAACATAAAAAAAACTATATCCACATATTACCCCAAACTGACCTCCTCCTTCTTAACCTGAATAGTAATAATAAACTGGCAAGAGGACCGACACATCTTAATTCATCTAACCTTCTTAGCCACTGTTTATTGGTACTGATAGGATATCTTACCAATCAACTTGTAAAATTAATATCAATAATTGCGTTATTGTTCTAATTGAATGGTCATATCTAATTAACAGAATCTCATTATAATAATATGTACCTTCCCTTTGGGGCTCTAATAATGTAGCATAGGAATTATAAATTATTAGGCGTCAAATAGGTATGGCATATATATATTTTAACATTAGTAAATTAAAATGTTGTGAACACTTCCTTGAACCAACACAACATATTACGGTGACGAATATATTTTGGTATTCTACCCCAATTTTTATGTATACACTTTCAGTATCAAACATAGGATCTAGCTTTTATTCTCTCTTCTGATCAAGGACCTTGCTGCCCCGTGGTGATTCTCTAACTGATAAGTTACCATGGTAGTTCCTTTTGTCTCGCCCCGGTTACACTAGAATGTCAGAAGTACCAACCTAAACATCCCACAACGAATAACTCGAGAGATGGAGTCTCACCCAGGTGTTCTACCGATTGAGCGCCTCGTGAGTAAAGAGAGGTGTTTTTTTTACTACACCACACTAGTATTTTTTTTTAGTCCTTATCTTGATGACCAGCACTCAGATTTTGATTAATTTCATAATATTTTTGTACATGTAGATAGTTATTTAAATGCAAAGTCTTACACACGTTATGGTGACCAGAAATTTTAAGAAAAACATGGACAAAATAATGTCATAAATGCGATTTATTTTTAATACTACCTAAAAATGCAATATACACGTGCTACTACGTGTTTTAACATATTGCTCCAACACATTCATAATTCTTTGATTATAATTGGTTTATGGTCCACCTGATCGACTTAATTATGACTCATGTCAAAGAGTTCATTTAAAAAAATATATAGCTATATAAACATATTTAATGTGATCTGAGAAAGCTATTTACACAACATATGTAAAATATAATTTTCAATTGTACACAAAACCCAATTTCATGTTAAACCTTTTAAATCTGTACTAATACATGCAAAACAGGATTATTAAAATGGTTTAAATATTTTTCTATCTTCAATCACCCAAAAATACATCAATAAGGGAAACAAAAGTTTTACAAAAATATTAACTCAAAGTGACCAAATAGGTATTAATGTATATATATATATTATAAAAAGGAGTCATTGCAATATTAAAACATTACATTTTATTAGAAAATTGTACATTAATAATACAAACTTATTCACTAGAAAAGCTTAAATTCCAAAAGTGGTACAACTGCAATAACCTGGAGTCACAACTTTGATAAGCTAATTACTCAAAACAGTTATGGGTACAAAACGGTACAAAACTAGTACAAAGTTTGGCATAAAAAGTAGTTCAAAATTTAAAAGTGGTACAGCAGCATTAACCTGGAGTTACCACATTGATATGCTAACTACTCAAAATATACAAAAAAGTACAAAACGGTAAAAACCAGTACAAAAATTGCCTTCAAAATATATAAGTGTCACACAGCCTCAACCTAGACTGACCACATTGATATGCTAATTACTCAAAACGGGTACGGCTACAAAAGTTTTTCTTTGTGGTACAAAACGGTAAAAAAAACTAGTACAAGACTTCTGCATTTAAAAAAATCAGAATTCAAAAGTCGTACGACACTATTAACTTGTAGTCACCACTTTGGTATGCTAATTAATCATGATGGGTACGGGTACAAAACTTTTTCTTTGTGTTACAGAACGGTAAAAAAACTAGTATTCCCAGTTCAAAAGTGGTACAACAGTATTAACCTGGAGTAAGCACGTTGATATGCTAATTAATCATGATGGGTACGGGTACAAAACTTTTTCTTTGTGTTACGGAACGGTAAAAAAAAACTAGTATTCCAAATTCAAAAGTGGTAATACAGTATTAACCTGGAGTAGGCAAGTTGATATGCTAATTACTTAAAACGGGTATAGATACAAAACTTTTTCTTTGTTGTACAAAACTAGTACAAAACTTTGGCATAGAGAAAAGTTCAAAATCCAACAGTCGTAAAATATCATAACCTGGAGTCACCTCTTTGATATGCTAACTACTCAAAATGGGTACGAGTACAAAACTTTTTTTGTGGTAAAAAACTGTACAAAACTAGTACTAATCTTTGACGTAAAATAAAGTGGTACTACAGGTTAATGGAGGAAATTAATTTCGATAGTAGTATATCTATTAGTAATGTATAGCTTTATATTAATTGTACCAGCAATTATGTGAGGAACAGTGATAAACCGTTAAGAAAGTACATTCTTAACGACATGGCCTATTTGGTGAATTCATAGTTATTTTGTGAAGCGGGTTGCATCTTAACTTGACGCACTCAAGCATTATATGTGTGGCCTCTTCTGACAGTTCTCACTCCCTCCATGAAGACTATTCCCTAATTTAGCAGATTAGCGTGTCCACCTGGGTCAGAAGGGTACAAATTCCACTCGCCATTCAGAAAGACCAAGAATTCACCTTTTCAATTATAGAGTTTCAAATACAATAATATCTCTTACTGTTGGCTAACCTGATGTATCGGAATTCAGGCGGCAGTGGAGGGTGAAGCTAATCTCTGTGACCTTCTTGAGTCAAAGAAACATTAATACCATGTGCATTGAGATAAGAAGGGCCAATATCCAATTATGAAAATTTTCGTAGTTATATATAACCATCTTAATATATAAAGTAACTAAAATACACACAAATTCCTAATTTAAGTGTGAATAAATATTGTTGGTCCCTACTTACTTCAATGAGAGTATTACTCTAGTTATAATTATTTTCAAAGAAAAAAACACATGATCATTATATACAAAGTTTTATGGCATTAGCCCGTATTTACCTGAGGCTGTAAAACATGTAAAATTCTTCACTCGTATCCTACATTCTTTCACTATTATAATAAATAAAAATAAACATTCCTGCTCATATCAAACATAGTTATTTTAAATAAAATAGGGTCTAAATGTAATTTGGAGACGTTCTCAGTATATTTGTATCTACTCTATTTATTTTACGGTCTAGGATTTGACTCTCATTGGATTTTGGAATAAGTTATCTTTCAAAAAATTAATGAATTAAGTTTTTGGTAGTCAAAGTGTGACCATGCTAATTTTATTTTATTAGCTTGTTAAATGTGATTACTTTTAATTTGAATCTGTTGCATCCTCGCAGTTTGTGCGCTTGTTTCAGAAGAAATGTATCGAATCCCGAACAACGAGTACCCACGGTGATTACGTTTTATATAAGTAACAAAATGTGACTTCTTTACTTTCGAATAAAATCCAATGGCTTGTATAAATTTTGAGGTGGAAAAGTATTTACACAATATTATTTTATACCTTTGTGAATATCAAATTTGTGAAGCATGGGTTGATGGTAGAAAGGGCGCACAAAGAAACTCAAAGATAAAAATTGATTATTTAACTGCTTGTCGTAAAGATTAAGGTTTTTTTAATGGTATGCATATAACTGGCGCTTAGGATATCTGCATCTACTAATTTAAGTATAACGGATGAGTATTGATACTATTTTATTTACTGTAGAAATAATATCAAAATTAAGATACAAATAAATATTTCTATATAATAATATAACGATTCTTTCGATGTGTCGAGTACTATTTTTTAAAGATCTTAGCTGAAGGTAAATGTTACTAACACTCTGTAACGCACTTATAGTATGTTCAAAATCTCTTGTTCCTTGGCCAAGTTCGTATCACGCTAGTACTAAGTAATTTCAACCTTTCAGGGAATTGAACTATCAAAGTTACTAGAGCTGATTAATTTACGCCCTCAGTGCTCATTCATAGCGCTCTAGCAATCTTGACCACGACATGGAGCCGATGATAATTAACATTGATTTAAAACCATTAAAGTTAATGAACTTTTGTGTTTCCTATGCCACACATTAAGTAAGTAGTTGATACCTGACCGCCTTTGTGGTATAGTGGTAATATTTACTGGCTTTAGATCCCAAAGTTCCAGGATCGATCCCCAGTGCTTCCAATTCTGTCTGAAAACCAGTGGGTCCAAAACGGAACCAAAATCAACCTCATAAGGACAAATGAGGAGCCACTTGAATGAATAAGTTGTGGTTCAGACTATAAAACTGAGATAGTAGGCTGGAGGGGTCATTATAACACAACAAAAGCTATTTGTGAAAGTCATACAACATTTGTGTATGTATTAACATTAAAAAAGTAGACAGAATGAATTATGTATTATATTTCAATAAAAGCGATACTCTTTAGTAATCAGCAGGAACATTGTAGCTCTAAATCGTTAAATACACTTTAAACTATGAGTCTAATATCTTCATCTACTCCTGAACCAACTAGATATGAAAGTATTAGGTCACCAAACAGCTTTTACTTTCTCGCTATCTTACAGTATCGTGATGATCAAAAAAATCTAACTCAAGATTTTGATGATTCTCGACTTTTCATGACCTCCCGAATCCGAAAAAGTGGTTTTTGAATTTCTTTCTGTCTATCTGTACCTCGTACTATAGCCTAAACTATTTTACAGATCGGGCCAAAACTTGGTTACTGGGGTTTTCATAGGATTTCCCAGAGGGATTTTGGAATTGGATATCTACCCTAAAATTAAGAGTAGTTTACTGAAGGGTAAAAGGAGAAAAAGTCGATTTTCTCAAAATCGGCTCTAACGATTTTGAAAAAATCATATTTCAAAACGTTTATAAATATTTTAAATCAAATGGTTACTCTCAATATTTTGTCAAAATGAGTTTAAAGGGCTCCTATCAGATGCGTAAATTCCCTTCTTTTTTTTTTTTATCAAATCTCCGAAAATATTTGAGATAAGTAATTACTTATCGTGATAAATATGTAGATATATTTATAATACAAATATTTTATTCGAAACATATTTTTATAAAACCAATAACTTTCAAGCTATACGCAAATATATGTATTTTTTAATTTTTCTAATACTAAAGGTATATTCTTCAACCGTAAAAATGTTTTTAACCTGAAGTGATGATGGATGTCGACGCCTAATGACCCCCCAATTTCTAAAAAGTGATATTTGTAATGCCGTCTGTGTGTCTGTTTAAACTTAAAATTAAGAGCAGTTTAATAAATGGTAAAAAGAGAAAAATAAATCTCAAAATCGGCTCAAACAATTTTGATTAAAATTGGTATCTGGGCGTTTATTAAGATTATAAATAATCTGGCTATTTTCATTTTCCCATGAAAATGAATTTTAGAATACTCTACATAAAAAGAAATTTCCGTATTTCCGCAACTATTTTCGAAACAAATAAATTATTATTGCAAAATTGTAGTACTTATTAAAATTTAAAAAATTTATATGAAATACATTTTAATAAAACTAACCGTTTCTGAGATATTGGAAAATACTATTAATACAATTTTGTGAGCTTTAGTTGTAAAGAGATACTATTTAATATTAACCGCAATAATTCTCCAGTGTCATATAGTAATTAAATATAAGTCTCTCAAAAAGTTAATTTTATTATTCCTTAAACCTCTTGGGAGAAATGTTTGAAAAGCATCTCCATTTTAGACTCAATAGTCAATATTTACCTATTGTATTGGTTAAAACTTATGAATGAGGAATTTAGTAGCAATGCGATGACCTAAAGATGTGCAACACCTAAGAAAATGTTGACAACTTCAACTGAAAGTTGAAATTTTAATACGAAGTGTTACCCCATGTGAACCCATTATCGACATTTTTATTGATCTAAACATACAGATGAGGACATTAATTCTTTAAATACAAAATTATGAAATTTAAAACCGCGACTCAAAAAAGTTTAACATAAAATTATTGCAATTCATGCTTGGGTTTGCTAGCGTATATTATTTGTTTTACATGCATTACGAGTTTTGAGTAAATATTTATAAGCTAACCAAAAACACCTAGTCCATGAAATTAAAACAACGGATCAAACCAGAGAGTTACCGTTCAATTCGGCGATCGGAAGTTAAGTCAAAGAGAAAAACAAATACTACGCCATCTAAATTTTAAAGGGAATTTTAAAGCATCTAAATTGGAAATCCACAAATGATAAAAAGAAACCCACTGTACCAAAATTGAAAACCCTTGGAACACATTGAAGACAAAAGTGTTCAAAAATTAACTGATCACAACGCTTTGATTCCTAGTCAGGTTCACTTATTGAGATAAAAAGATAATTAATCTATATGGCAACTAATTTCAACAGCACAAACTATAGGTATTCTTCAGTTCTCCAACATGTCGCGCACCACCAGTCAGTCAGAGATATAAAAAGGATACATCATAAATATCACAGTAAAAGTTAGTTCATATATTCACCATTAATGAAAAAGTACCATCCTTCCATAAATAAAATAGTAAAAAACACTATTGTTCGCTTACCCAGAACAATTTAGAGCAACAGACTACTGCACAGATCAAACTTATTTCACGTTTTTTGAAACCAAGATAGTTAAAATGAATCAAAATTGTATGTTCATATATATCTACAACTCTGATATTTAATTAAATATAATTTCAAAAAAAAATTGAGCAGTTGAGCTCATTTTTTGTATTCATAGTGAAAATAAAACATATGCAGAGGACCTAAACTTAAGCGTTCTGCCATAGGTGTGCAATGTTTGGGGTGTACTGTACATGTAGAGATTACGAGGTTGAAGTTTGGTAAAAACTACAGAAAGTTATATTGGGGTGTATTGACTAATGAGACCCTTTACCCTCCTCCTCTTGCCTTGTTTACCCATGTGTCCCTCCCGCATGGCCCACCAGTCAGCCCTTGTCCAGTGCTACCCAAATAATCAGCTTGTTAATAGTCCCGCGTGGGCAGTCAACACTCGGTTGATTAACATCACAGGAATATTCCAATTAGAGACACCGGTACGTGTTATTTGTTTTGCATTGGCCTATATTTACTGACAGTAGACCACCATTCAATCGGATGGATCATTTTACATGTCGAACTTAAAACAGGTTATTATATTATATTACTTTTATTATTATTAAATGCCTTGGTAGCGTAGTTATCCAACGCGCTAGTTTCATGTTGAGCTAGACCACCGAGGACGGGGAGATCGGGGTTCGAATATAGTTTGGTTGAACTGAAGGGGGAATTTCTTCAGTGGTTTCCCCTCTCCCTCTACGCAAATGCCGTTTCACTTCCTCTAAAATTTAACCATCCTAATTCCTTACCCATTGGTGTAATTAGTACTTAAGCGTATAGCTAGAACGGGTAGTAAGTAGCGGTGTTAGATAAATAAAATTATTATTATTATTAATATTATAACTATTATTACTACCTGAAACATTGATCACATGATTAGATTGACTTGGTTTTGGAAATGGTAAAGTATAGTTTTGAATCTCGGCTTGATACTCTGGAGTTTTTTTTTACTTTAATTTGGAAATTTCGTGGTGTTTTTTTTTCTCAACAACGCTCTTGAGAATGGGGGTGAAATTTATCTTAACTACATTTCTCAAGCCTCTTAAACTATGCTGGTATTAACACTAACATTGAACGTATTTTTTAGTGGCTCTATTCATGTACATTTATAGTATGACAGTAAAAGATATATTTTCATACATTCATATGACTAACTAAATTTTTGAAGCTGTCACTTTGCCCATCAAACCATTATAATATAAATATACTTCGTCAATATTAGAACCAAAAAATTGTTTTTATAAATTATAAATATACAATTTTTTTCAATTTTAGTACAAAAGAAATTTTACAAATTTTAAATATAAAATTATTGTTTGTAAATATATACCAAAGAAATATTCGTATACATTATAAATATACGAGTGTTTGTCGATATTATCGCGGAAGATTTTTTTTTATAAATTCTAACCATATAAAGTTTGTGAATATTAATACCAAAGAAATATTTAAGGTAAATTTTAAATATACAATTGCACCATTATACCAGTTTACAGATGCAACCGATAAGGATGTAGTGAAAGGTAAACTTTACTGATAATTTATTCTATGCGTTTCTGCATTGAAATTTTTTAAATACTATATATTTTATCAGAAAAGAACGTACCAGTACTATGGATATACATTCAATTGATATTTAAAATCTTTTTCCATTTAAAAAAACCATGTATGAGCTTTTCAAAACTTTTTCTAAGGTTATACTTTAAAACTTTTTGTTTTTATATTTTAGCAACATATTTTACAGTCTTACACGTGAAAAATAATAAAACCATTCACCAGGAGTTCCTACATTTTGTTCATTTTTATTCGAAGATATTTTTATTACGTTTTTAACACTAAGTTATATTTATGATAAGTTTTCTAGAAAATATAAGCAGTTGAAAACCAATAATTTCAAAACTGAACGTTTCAAACGTGAAACTGCATTTAAACCTTAAATATGATTTATATACTACTTCGCTGTTAGCTATGTATATTCTACATACAATTTACGTTACTCAATGAATGTATGTAAGGTATTATTACAAGGTTACCGTTGTAATAAAAATGTAGTTGAGTACTCCTAAAAAGGTATTCAGCTGTACATTTTCTCAAAATAAAAATGTCATACTGTCACTGGCCTTTACTAAAACAATTAAGACTCCAACAAATAATAAAGTTACGTCGGTGATTTTTCGTCTCGATACAATGTCTAGTAAATGGTGTAGATTGGTGGTATGTTTAAACTTTTAGAAAAAAATGACAGCATTTAATTAATGATATTGCTTGAATCTCACCAGTTTTTCTATTAAAATAAAGTTGACAAAAGTTTATTACCATTTTGTATTCGTTTAAAGATCAGGGCATCTGACCATATAGTAGTGAGCACGCAGAATTAACGTCAAGCGTATATAATTTAGTTGTACAGTGATTTAAATGTCAAATTTTTAATCCCAGCCATGTTTATTTAAGGTCATTTTTCCACAATAATTTCCCTCTCTCCCTCCAAGCACAGACGAGTACTATTCTCATTTTCTTTATTTCTACTCCTTGCCCCCATCAGTGTAATTAAATGCATGGTTATCCTGGACGTGTAATAAGAAGCGATGCAAAAAAAAAGTATATAACTTAGCCTCATACATATCTTATCCAAGCTAAATATTTTAAAAATAGTTTCAGCGTAATCAATATTATATACTTTCGATAATTATGCTTCATAATTGGAAATTTTTGCTTTGGCATATTTCCCCGCCAGTGCACGTTGCGTCATTATAGCCTGCATTTATTTATGCCTCCTCTTTTCCCTAGAGCGCAACTATAATTATAAAAGTAAACAAGTTTTATATTGCAAAATGGAAGGGTTAGACAAAGAGAAAAGACAAAGGAGTGGGGTGATTTTTTTTTCTGCCTCTAGTTAGAAAGTCAAAAGATAAAATAAAAAAATGAGCAAAGTAAAGAGTTTGTGACTATGGATAGAGAAAATACCCGTTCCAAAATGATTACGAGGGGTGGGATGGGGGTATTTGGGAAGGGGATAAGAAGGATGAAATGATAGCCACAACGTTTGGGGAGGGAATGGTGTTGGTCGAAGATTAAAGGGAATAGAGGTAAATAAATGGGTGAGCTTATGTCAGCTTGTGATTATGTTTGTATTAAAGAGGGACGCCTGTTTGTGATTTAAGGGAACGTAACATTATATTCAAAGTTTAGAAAAAGAGTTAAAATAGCTTCAATATCTAGTATAGTATATGCCATGGCTGAGAAAGAAAAAAAGAACTCTTGTCCTAAAAATAAAATCACTCAAAAACAATCTATATTCACATAGTATAACATATAACGTTAAACAATGATAATCATATTATATGAAACACGCAATTGTGATTGTATTATTGGTAACATAAAACCCTTATGAGTCGAAGGTGGCTGCGTTATCTGATGTCCAGTGATCTTACTTGATCACATATTTGTAGCTGAAGATTTCCACAAGTCCATCACAGACTCTGCCTTAAAATATGAGTCTAGAATTACTCTGGTTAAGAAACAACTCTTGGATTTCTCAGTGGTTAGAGTATTAAATGTCTAAGATAAAGATGCCGGGTTCGATTAACATGTCCAGATTTCATTTTTCAACTAAAAAATATATATTTTGATGCGGCTAATAAAATATAGTATCTCAGCTAGTTAATCGAGTAAATTATGTATTAAATATTTCATCGAAAAGTATGGCAGCTATAAATAGTGTGTGTTAACTTTTTTAAATGATCATATTCACACAGCAAGCCCCGAAGGTCCATTACATAATAAATATTCCTGTATCTATAATTAGAACTTGTGGAACATTTGACACTCGTCAGAATGCTCTAGAAACGGAAATATTTCGATCATGAACCTTCTTCTAAGACAGGGGTTCTCAACGAGGGGAATTTTATAGTTTAAAGGGGGGGGGGGAGAATTAAGTGCACAGACTAAAACTGTTTGATTTTTTGTTATTCAAACCACAATATTTCAGACTTTTCCTAAACAATTTGTTTAGTTAGACGCATTGGACTTGCTGAACTTTAATTTTAATTTAATGGTAAAGCTACACAGTAAACATAATCATAGTAATATGTATTTATGTACTAATATAGGAACAAAGTGTTCTCAATATTATATGTATGTTATTCAGAATGCAACTTTTGAATCAGGCAATCTTGGAGGGGGGAATGACATTCTGACATGTGGTGAAAATGGGTGCATGTCACTAAAAATGTTGAGAACCACTATTCTAAGATCTAGAACCATCCTGACATCATCTATTAAAGATAAGCCGCGCTAGTTCAACCTGACATTCACTTTATTCCAAGATGAGTCACGACTCTTCAGGTGTATTGATGTGCGTATAATATAAAATCATTATTGTATCGTATTCATATATGCTACAAATATTTTTAATGTAAACGCATCAAATAAAAGTAATTTTCAATGACGGTTTACTGCTAGATTTAATTTAACTAAAGCTATTAAATGTAGCGGGATTAAAGAATACAAAACTACTTTTATTAATTCAACAAATCCTAATAGATAAATATATATGATTAATGAATCATAAAGCTTGAACAAATCCTTAACAAAAAAATACTATAATATTTCTTAAATTAGATTTTAAATAAAATACAATAAAATATTTCATTAAAAGGCTAAAAAATAAACAAACGCAATAGCATAGAGAGATTATTTTAATATATAAACGTCCCAATTTTAGTAATTACCCACAATATCTACATTTAGTTTATTTATGAGTTTGTTCTTTCAGGTGTAACATTAGCGTTGACTGCTAATATGACAAAATTACCTCCCGCCCCTAAACAATCTAATACTCATAGACATCCTACAATAGAAATACTAATAGAACCAGCTAGCTTTTAAAATACTACCTCAAATAATCTTATACTTATAGACATCCAGAATTATTAAACATCACGATCTTACTATGTCAAATATAGGTCTCTACTCACGCGTATATCTGCCTGGAGTAGAACAACTTGCAAGCACAGCCTGCTCACCACGAATGCTAGATTGGAGAGAAGTCCAAAACACGCTACAAATTGTGCAGCACCCTGATGTTCCAACGGAAAAAGCCACCAATGCTCTGATTGACCCGTACTGTACTATTGGAAAACAACTCATATTCTTGAACACCTGGATGGGGTACGTGACCTAACAAGCATAGCTCAACCACTGCTCTTCTTGTGTCTTGGAGTTCATGTTTTGGGAACTAGTCGAATGCAGCGGCTGATGATCAAGACAACAAAAACCTGGCTTACGTGACGAAAATAATGTAACCTTTCAACCTGATGTTAGCGAGTGACGCAATAATTAAGGAAAACTCCCACCTTCCCACCTTGCAACTAGACCTATATAACGAGGAACCACAGAAAATACCAAAGACTATTAAATTCGACACCTCCAAATGAAGTCCCTTTCAGGACTAGGACTTTATCTAGTTAGGATGACTTATAATAATATCTTTGTTTGAAATCGATAAAATATTGATGTGATGGGTTTGTTCTTCGTAAATACCTTAGTTTATTATGCTATGTAAATCGGTCAGTGTAGGCATCGATAATGTTTCGCTAAAAACTTTATTTTTAAACGTAAATTTTGTTATGGAGCACTTAATGTTTTCTGTTGCCGCTTGAGCGCTAATATCTTTGTTTTTTCTTAGTTTAAATAGGTAACTACATTATTTGGTTTTTTTGTGTCTTGCAATATTTAGGTTAAATATTAAATTTTTGCTTTTATTGTTATCAGTCATTTAAATTCTTTAAATTGATAAAGTTTCTTTAGTTGGTTATTTTGTAGACTTCTTTCTTTAAAGTAAATGTAAAGTAACTTATTTTTGTTGATTAATATTCAAAGATTAATTTAGAGAAAATTACAAGTTCTATAACGTACCTTATTCTATTTTAATATTAAATATTTAACTGTGGGAATATTGTTTAATTCTTTAAAAGTGACGAGGGTAATTGTCCCACGAAGGTTTGAGTTTAGTCGGGAAGTCAAACCTTTGTGCCTTAAGTAAATAGCTGGTGCTTTATTTAAATTTAAATGTATTCCATAAATTTAAAACTGTTTGGTCTGTATTCACTGGTGTGAATCTGATGCGTTGTAAACCATTTAAAAGAGGCTCATTTAGCTCTTTGCAATCTTTGTAACAATTTAGTTATTTAAACTTTTGATCTTTTTTATTCTGTTTGATCTTAATTCACTGTGGGGAATTAAAAGCTTGTATATCATTTAGAAATATTTATTTAAATAATAGCAACTATTTGTTTATTTCATTGGTATCTTCTAGACAAATAATATAATATAAACATAAAAAAAATTTAAACGTACTGCATGTAATAAATTGCCAAGATTTATTTGTTTTTTCAACACACTTCAGTAATACCTGTAAAGCCATGCAACTTGTTTTAACACTGTTTGTTACTATGAATAAGTAATTCAAATATTTCTTTAACCTGCAAATGTTTTACTTTTTCATCTACTTAAATATCATTCTCCTCTTTTTTTAATCTATTGTGGCCGTAGCTAAATAGAGTGAGATTAGGGCGGTACACAGGCAACCAACTAACCAGATTTATAATTAAAAAGTGTTCATTTAAGTCTATCAAAATATTTCAATAATACGTCCATATAGATAACAGTATAATTTATCTTACATTATTAATTAAATAGATTAAGATTAATTTTGACACAATTGTATTTTAACGTCATTGTGATGACATGAGCGTTCAGTGTTAAAATAGTAGGGTTCATACAAAAAAAGACTCTAATAGTTAATCATTGTAAGATAAACAATATAGAGTACACTCATAAATATTATTTATATTGTTTTAAGATATATATTATATTTATCATATGTCACCAGTGTTGGTCGGTTAGACATTCCTGGTCTTCTAATGACAGTAGCGTATATTTAAACCGTCTTCTGATGTTGAACCACGATATAGGTTTGCCTACTTCAATCAGATGAGATGATGTGATGATGATACTTATGTTTATTATGTGATGCCAGTAACTAACTTAAGCTTAATCAACCAAAACTCGGCAACCATAAGAATAATCCTCTTTCAGAAAAAGTACCTATGGTTTCAACGAAAATTGAACCTGTTACTTTTAGATTTTTAGCCAGGAATGCTGACCACTAGGCCCAGAGGCCAGCCTTTTAAATTATTTTACGAGTTGTTAATCAAAATAAGTGTCTCTGATCAATGGACACATCAAATAAACGTCCAGATTTAAAGTATGGTCTAGTTTTAAAGGCTTTAGTATATTCCTATCTCATCACAATAAAAATTTAATATGGATAAGCAGGATGGTTAATAGGATGTGGAACAAAATATAGGGTAATAAATATTTAAAGATTTGTTACATTAATTCACAGTCTGCACAAGTTAAAACAAACGTTAATTTATTAAAATCATCTTATATATTTTAGAAACATATGATGTTAAGGGGGTGCGTTGGACGTGTTAGAGAAATGTATAAATTGTGTATTATTTAAAGTGATTGTTTAGGTTATAGATATCAATCAAGATCTAATAAATCAAAAACTCTACTTTTTAATTGTTGTTTGTTTAAAATAATATGTGACGCTCATATTGAGCAGAGGAAGCGTGTTTGAATAACAAACATGAGGTCACAAGAGAAACATAGTTTTTTTTATTTCAGTTAGTTAAATTGCAATGATATAGTTGATACAATAGTACATTAAAGGCTTAATGAACCTACGTTTAGTCTGGCAAAATATTGACTGAGCCACTATGACTTACAAAATATTAACCGCCCCACAAGGGGGAACGTTAGAGTGAATGTTTGATGTCTAGATTCAAATATACCGCCCAAGGGCGCGCTTACATCCATAAACACAAGATGCCTGACATATTTAGTTTTAAGTACACATAGCATTAACTGAAGTTTAAATTAAATATATAAGATAAAGTGCTCATAAAATTTAGCTTTACATTCCTATTAATATATACATGATTTAGCGGCCGAATATTTTAAACAGAGACCTCAACAATGGCCGTTGAGTGCTAATCCTAAATAACGAAGCATAACCTAATATTACAAATAAGCTTTAGATGTGTACAATAAGTTCCGCAAACTCCCGTTGCGCTCATGATAACCTAATCTAACAATTCCATATAAAATACCTTCATTACTAAGTGAACTTATATCGTCTTAAAATATCCAATATTATACCAAACGACTACTAAGATTCGCTAAGATAAAGGCTCGGGCACACCTACAGTTAATAAGGCGTAATAAGTCTAACATGAATTCCTCTAGAAAGTTACTATTATGAAACCGTGGTTCACCCACGTCAAACCAAATTAAAATCCCCACTCATAAACATGAAAAGAAGCGCCAAACAGTAATTTTGAATAATATTCCTCTCCATATTTAAAGCCAAAGAGAATTTTGATTAATATCCCCAAATATTAGTTATAAACCAGCGCCCTCACCTGGTAAGATCCAGTGATACAATGAGTACCATACAAAATGACACCTGCTGTTATATAGCATAAACAGGTCTTAGAAGTTCTCAGTAGAAAGGGAGAGGAAGGGAAATACATAGAACAAAAAGAAGGGTGAAGACTAGCGCTCTGGGCGTATCGCGGACATCCCAGTAGTTACTCGGCCCAACTCGAACATCCCAGAAGCGGATGTTCGCAAAGTCATGTTGGCAACTATTGTTAGGGGCTGGGCGAGGCGCTGATTTGGTTCGCGTCTCAGTCAGTCTTCTTTATCCAAGCCACGGGAGTGGATGTGTTGTTGCGTGCATGTGCGTCCCATTCGACGGGGAGAGGTCTCGATCAGACTTGGTGAGACTTGGTGAGAGTTGGTGAGCCTTGGTGAGTGAAAAGCCTCCATATTACCGGGTTGTTGGTTTTAGATATTTGTTGTTTGGAAAATCGTTACAAATATAAAGGGTGTTTGTAAACTCATAGCCCAAAGAGCACATATAGCTTGTTTTAACCAAAAGTGATACAAAATGTCCTTACACTTACATCCGGAAAACTATACAAATACCATTTAAATTGTTTTAAAAGTTTCAGCGTACATCACCGGCAGACCAAAGCTGTCAAGCATGCGTGTACAACAAGTTGCATAGGAGTTCGGCACGCAGCACTGCACATGTAATAATGGCAAGCACTTTATGTGATGTAGGACCGTTAATGATGATTCTCAAAACGTATTCGCATTTCTAGATGGACTGGAGTGTTCTGCCTTTTCCCAAGATTTTGAGGTATGGTGTGCCGCAAGCATACTCTTATGCAACCTGTTATGCCCGAAAGCTTGACCAGCTTTGCCATCTCAGCACTTTACGCTGGATATTTGGACACAATTTAATGATATTAGCATATCTTTCCGGATGTAATTATATAGGGATTTTGTATTACTTGTGGTTCAAACACACTATATGTGCAGTTTAGTTTATGAGTTTCCGAATTCGATGTGTATGTAAATATATCAATATTTCATATTTAACCACGTTTAACGCAATTTTTCAAAACTACGAGAGTAATTAAGTTAAACGTTGGGAAACATAGAACTAGCCTTCTTTGCACAAATAAGGCTTTAAGCAGGCTCATAATAGAAGATGTTGTTATAATTGAGACCCTCATAGGCGATCGCATAGTCTAAGATTCTCGGATTATACTTGATTGCTTATTATGGTTAATTCGGGGCTATAATCCAGATAAGGTGTATAAAGGGCAGTGTTTTCCCCAAAGTGTATGTCATTCTACCACCACGAAAATGTGCATGTACATTTCCTATAAATTATACCTTTCTCACCCCTAACACACGGCCTAAGCGTAATTAATATGCATACACATGACCCTAACGAATAGTTATCCCATGGTATATATAAATAATATAATTGAGGACTGTTTTAGAGGTCATTATGCTTCAGCCCTGAAATTCTCTTATTGAATAATCAAGTGTGGGGCTTGGTAGTTAGTGCCATTAAGGATGTAAAAGTTGGTCTTGCATGTTTATCTAAAAATATTTTTTGTGGGAATCCATTTGTACTCTTGTTTCTAAAATTGGGGAACATCCTTAGTATTTTAATTACTATAAACATAACTATAAACAAGCTAATAAGTTATATTGGTACCTTACTAACGAATCATTAAAACTTTAATTATTATAGTACTATTTTTATATAACAGAGAAAATAGTATAGAATATTACAAAACCGTTATTATTTTAAATAAACGTGATTCAATCTATAGGGTAAAAATTATTTCCCAACAAATAAATAAAACATTAAAAAGATTGCAAGTAATTTTTACTACCCTAATAGATATACAAATTTCACCAGCACATCAAGTAAAATGTTTAAAATAATTAGTAAGTGCCTCTCTCTGCCATTAAACATATTCATTTGTTCACGACAACTAAGAATGAAAAGGATGTTAAACGTATCTTTGTAACATAATCGTCACGCACCCTCTGCTTCATTAAGGTTTCCAGTACGAGACTCGCATTAGGTAGCCACTTAATGACGTCAGGTCCTTACACGCAAATGCTCCAAAGAGCGTTTAGGAACAATCTTGTCCGTACACCCGGTCATAAATTGTCTTGTCTGATGGAGGGCGAAGGGGGTGGATTAAGTTGCGTGAGGCCTGAGGATGTATCGTGAGACGTTTTAAGTTGGATCTATTAAGACGTCGCAAGAGTGATGTCTTGATCAGAATTAGACCGTGCAATCTAACCACTGAAAAGGAGACTCTCTCGTTTCAAGAAGACTTAAGCCCACATTGAGAGGCCTCCCGTGTCTGATGGAATGGGTTAGAAACCTGAACGGCCTAGGTAAATCGTTAGTACTCCTAACTGTAATCCAAGAGGTATTTGTGTTCGACATAAACTGGATGCGTTGATTGTAAAACAAAATATAGGTTTATTATCATCCTCCCGCTATAAGTAAGATTTGCCCTTAATATACTCCTATTTTTTGTTGGGATACATTCATTGCTTATTTCCTAACCTAGATAGGAACATGATTAAAATGTTCAATACCAAGGTTATTAGATAATAAGCTACAATAGCTAAGGGCTAGGGGATTGTGAGAGGTAATTATATATAATTCACTCATATTAGCGTAGAGGGTGAATGAGAAAATCACAGTGATAAATCAAATGTGGGAAACCACCCACATTATTCCAGTCAGAGATTTGAACCTTGACCTCCCATCAGCGGTAATCCAGTTAATTTCGATCTTTGATTCTTAAGACAAAGTGATCTACTGATGTGGGTATTAATATATGTGGCAGCTCGCAATTATAGTCAGATATAGGTGGCACATCGACTGTATACGTGATTTATTTATAATTGATTTCTAGGTTGTTTTGTAACCAATGTATTTTCCAAAGCAGTTTTGTCTTGTTTGCTGCTGTTCGAATACTGGCCAGATATTTTGAGAGATTTTTTAATCAATGTATTTTTTCTCTATATTCTTGTAAATGTGGTTACACTGTGTGTAAGTTCTACCTTTCTCATCTTTACTCTATTAATGTAAATATGAGTATAATATAGATAGAAATTAAGATGCAGGGGAACGAAAAATATTAGTTAATCATGATAAATTCCTGATTAAAACATAAACAAAAGAAGGTAGATGAAATATGTTTAAGTTAATAGTACGTTTATCAATGCATCAGGCCTAATATTTACTGAGTTCTCAGCGTGACAATTTTAAAAACAAGTATATGACAAGACAACGGACATGATTTAAAACATATCTACTATAATACAGTAAAACTTACGCCAAACCCGGCAGGGAGAGTCTTTTATAATATAAAAATATACATTTAGTTGTCAACATTTCTAGAATGTTTGCTTATTATTCTATTATTTTATCAGTATTGATAATATCTAAGCGGTGACAGGTTCAGATCCTATTATTGGCCTGAAAGTAGTCTTTTCACCGTACCCATATTCCTATTAAGGTGGTTATAAATGTCATCTAGATTTATATTATCCACTAGTTCAATTCACAATGTTGGTTACAAATATGTATATTATTTATATACTTTATCGACTAGTTATCAAATTAAATATATTACCACGGATGTGTGTGTAATGTTTAGCATAGTGTCTTAAGTTGGTTTGGTTTTTAAGTCACGTGTTGGGAGAATATTATTGCTTTTTTAAAAAAATACCATTCAAATTCATCTTTTAAAATAACTATTAAATATAAATTATAGATTTATGAAAAATTTCTAATCTATATAAAAACACTAGATTATTCATGACACGGTTTGAGTTCGAACAGAGATATCCTAGATTATTAGAACATCTTCCAAGCTTGACCCATTAGGTGGTAAGATACACGTCTAGTATTTAATGTTGGAGAAAATCAAATCATCCGAGTAAGAAAATGTTTGTCCTTGTTGTGGCAAAAAAGCGGAAACAATGAAAGAGAATAAAAGAACTGTTCCTCTTTACTATTTTTTTTTCTCTTTCAGCGATTAGTGAGACCGTGTTCCCTTCTTTTCGCTGTTTACCTCTGAGTGATTAATGAGAGAGACGTTTTGACGAGGAAATAACTTAACGAGAATTTTCAACAACCTTTACGAGAATGTAAATGAATTTATTAAGTAATCAGCCAAAGAAAGATCAAGAACGTATATAACCCTCCTTATTAAATATGTTATATTCAATTTAAGGGCACACCACGTTAATTTTTTTAATTAAAATGGCTCTTTTTAAAAATCAAAACCAATAAAACCATTCTCAATTTATTTTTAAATGTTCCGTTGAAAAATGACTTTAATTGTTTTAGGAAAGCTGTATGTGTGAGTATAAATCTATATCTTTAATCAGAAAGTGTATATTCATTGTCAGACCCAATATCGACCTATTTTATCTGTCTAATTGGCAAATGAGGACATTAAAATAAATGCTCTCACCTAAATATGTGCAACCACTAGTAAAATTAAAACTTTTTTTCTAATGTTTTATCATTTTACAGAGAAGTATCTCTGTAACCACTGGAGCTATGGATCAATTTTGAGTGGGGTTTATCCCTTGAGACCCTATACCCTAAAAAAAAATCCCCCAGATGTATCTACAAAAATCCTCCCCCTCCTTTCCAGCCACCCTTTCCATATTTTTTTCTAATTTTACCTAATTATGGAGCAATTTGCACATGGGATTGTTAACTTACATTAATCTGAGAACTTCTACTTATCCGTAAACATCGTTTAAAATTATTCAATTTCTCATTTTATGGAGTATTTTTTCCCCTATAAAATTCAAAAGATAAATGTTTAATTATCTTAGTGTATGTGCCTAACCATTACCTCTTGTATGGCTTGGATTATATTTAAAAATATAAAGACTTCTACTTAAATATATGTAACTTTTAGATGTATGTAATACTTTCAAGCGTCAAAGTTGGTGGCTCCCTTTTAAATAACTTTGGTATTTTATAGGATTTATAAGGCTAGTAAAAAAATTTTTTATTTATTTACTTCGCACATACTTTTTGATAAATTTAACAAGTGGTACAGTTAAATTTTTACTTATCATATTTATAAAACACATTTGCATGGTGATTGATTACGGTACCGATTTTATTAATGATCAAATTCTGCAAAAAGGTCCATATTTATGTGAATAGAACATTGTTACTAATTATTGGTCAATATGGCCTTAAAATATCTAGTGAAGTATATTATAATGCTTGTAAGTTTATAATACTGTTTTAAATATAGGTTTGTGTGAAATATTCTTTTAAAATTCTAAGAATCAAAATTTTTTCGCTGAAAACAAATCAAAAGATATTTCTTACTCAAAACTATCTCTTAACTTTTATATAAATTAGTTTTTTAGAAAATTATGGTTAGTGTCACCGAGTGTAGGACCGATGTTGTGAATAATTGTAAAATAGACACTTATTTTATGTTGAGAGTTTTGACCATGTCCTAAATATATAGTTTTCTTCTTCTTCTTTTTAGCACCGTGTCTTACTACCCATCCAGGTTATATGCTTATATACTAACTACGCTAATGGTTTTGGGGGTGCGAAAGCTTAGATTATATAGAAAGTATACCTTCATTTGCATATATGGAGAGTGGAAAACCATTTTGGAAAAACCTCCAATACACCCGACCAAGATTCGAACCTTGATCTCCTCGTTATCGGTGGTATAATACACTGCAAGAGTAGCGTGATAGACCACGCATCCACAAAGGGGGATTAATATATACAGTATTATTGATGTCAGTTATGTAAAGCATTTCTAATGTCAGCTGTCAGTTTATACTGTCAGTCTTATGATATTTCCAGGTAGATAGAAAATAGTCACGCCCACCAAGAATATAGTTTACATCATGGTTTTAAAAATATTTAATTGAATGGGTGCAAAATGAGTAAGATTATTAATAATATAAATATTTTAATTTAAAGCTACATAACTCGCTTTGGTCCCAACATGATCTAAGGCGTTACTTTTACAAAAGATAAGACTGTCACTCACGGAGATTTCGGGGTTCCAATTCAGGTCGGTTGTTCTGAGTGTTTTTCCTAAAAGGTGTTTCACTCTCTCACCACTCAAATGGAGGGGAATTAATTCTAAATTAAACTTCCCTTATCCCTAGTACATAAGCGTAATTAGTACAACGGCGTATATAACACAAACCAGTAGTAAAAAATAATGAAAAAATTGAAGACCTCTGTAAAAGGTTAGTATAGCCTTATTTGGCACTCATAATATTCAAAATAGGGGTTAAACTTTTAAACTTAGTCTAAATATGATCCTTTTCTTTGCAAACTGGATTTTTTTTTTTTTAGTTGGCATCATTTTTGGCCTAATTTTATATAGGCTATATTCGTTTTCTCTAAAGCACAGCACCGAAATTATTTTATTCTCCAAGGTAGGGTACAACATTGAAGACAATAGTATAGGTGATTTTATTAAACGGTGTAAGGAGCTACATCCTAATAACTATTGATTCTCTCCTGACAAGTAACGCGCTTAGCTACATTTGAACACAAATAGTAAATACTAATTTCTTTAACCCTGCACCTATAAGAGTTAAAAGTAGTTCCTAATATTTTGGAAAATTAAATGTAACTAACACTAGGAATAAAACAAATACATATTGTTTATAAATAATATTCTAGACCAAAAATAATCAAATAAATATTTGATTTTTTGACTAAATGTTAACTATCTACCTACCTACCTACCCTACCACCCAAATAGCTAACTAGCTAACTATTAAACTACTACTACTACTAAACTACCAAACTAGCTAACTAACTACATATATACACACACACACACACACGCGCGCTTACTCATGAGTCTGGAAAATAGATGTAAACTAACGAACATTTAAGTCAACTATAAGAGCCTAATATATGGTTTATATTATTTGCCATTTTTAATTGTGTCAATTTAATTTTGCGGGCCGCACAGAACGTATTCGAGGGACGCAAGTGGTCCACAGGCCATTGTTTGGTCATACCTGTCCTACAACATGAAAAAACATAGCGTGTAATGTTTTAAATTCATAATACCTGAACCAGGGATTTGGACAATTAATTTGTCTCATATATGATAGAAAATCTATAGTACACTATCATGCAAAATATTTAGTAATAACACTTTAAATCGCAGTCTATAGCTTAAATATTTTTATTAGATTATGATTAAATATAATACTAGAATATAATTGCACAGCTTTCTTATATTGTATATTATAGCTTGGAAAAAAATAAATCCAAAGTAGGCTTTAATTTAG
Source organism: Timema shepardi (assembly GCA_902151425.1). Taxonomy (NCBI): domain Eukaryota; kingdom Metazoa; phylum Arthropoda; class Insecta; order Phasmatodea; family Timematidae; genus Timema; species Timema shepardi. Next base: position 95,857 of record CABFVX010002473.1, read on the forward strand.
TTATCCCCATAGTAACGGATACATAATATTGTTAATTAGAATAAAGACTATTTATAACTTTATTTAAAATGAATTTATTCAAATAGGTTTTAAAATTTAAAAATTTTCAATTAAAATAGCTAACAATAAACTTCCTTAAATTATTTGTAATTTCTAATAATTGAAACGTATTCTTACCTATCATGAAAAACTATATCCCAAACAACCAATTTGAGCTTAATCTTCAAGGTCAATTTCAAAATTTTCAAATTTTTTATAGTTGGTATTAATACTACAACTAGATTAATTTATTCATAAAAATAAAATAAGTTTATTATTTATCATGTAAATAGTCTCCTTTAACAATTTTGACCAAATCGTTTAACAAATCCAAATTTACAAAAATCGGTCATCAGAAAACTACAATATAATTATTATTTTTAGAAATAAAATTGATAAAGTTGTAAAAAACTAAACAGATATTTATTTTGAACTAAATTTATAGTCATTTTTTGGAATAGTTAAATTTTTTAAAACTCAGTCTTGAGCTAACTTCACTTAAACGATTTTCCCACCAAAAAACAAATATATGATATAATTTTTATCGTCAAAAACTCACCAAAAACAAATTTTAAACAAAGTAGTTTTAGACATTTTTAAATATTTCAAATTTTTAAAATAACTCTTTATTAAACTACCCCTTAAATAATTTTAGCCCAAAAACCAAGTTTACACTGTTATTTAAGAAGTCAAACAATCACAAGATATCAAGTTTAGAAAAAAAAATGAATTTAAAAGCCATCATTCCTAAACAACCCTTGAATTGAAGGCTAGGGTCAAAATAAAAAATTATCCCCAGGTTTCACACAATAATATGTATATATTAGTTATGGACAAAATCCACCATATTTTAAATTAAAAATGTTCAAGATTAAGATACTTTTTTTTTTGACATAATAAAGTAAAAGTGTTTATTTATTTAATTGCTAATACAGTTTTTTAAAATGACATTATAAATATACTCAATTTGAGCGAAAATTTTAAACCCGCAAATAAAGCTACGCAAGGGTTAACCACGAAGCTTTTTTGGTAATATCATATTGATGGCTTCAATGGCTTTATTTCATGTTAAAATCTACTTAAACTAGAAATTTAACCAGTAAGTTTTCGATGATAAGTATCGGATTATGACTATACATTTATATATTTTATAAATAGTGGCCAGATGTTTCTCTGAATATGAATATTTAAACAAGGCAGATAGAATGTTTTACTTTCCAGCATTGTAAACAGCGTGAAATGGTCACCGGTCTCTTTGGTCTGTTTACGTAACTAAGTCAACTTGGCGTTCAGTTTTATAAAAGAGTAGAATTATCACAGCCATTTAATACTGCCGTGAAATTTAATGCAAATATACCCTTTCTCTTATATTCCTGTATAACGCAATGCGTCAATCTACAAATAGGCGTATGGCATGAGCAAATTAGTTCGGATACTTGCTAAACTATCTTTTTGATGTGTATAGTGGTGCTTTTTTACAACACTGTATAACATGTTGCGTCAAGCTAGGTAAGGGCGTTAAATACTATTACGAATTGACTTTGATATATATTTAGCTTGTTTATAGAGATTTCGTGTGTACCTTACCATAAAGTATATCATGTCAAGTAAATAATTTTGAAATAAAATACAAAAACCAGTTATTTATCAATTACTACTAATTACACTTCTATGGCAGCTTGTGTATATTCTTTTTAGCTTTTTTTTTTAACTCCTCGATGAATCTCGATTAATTTTGAAAAACTCTTAAAATAGCATTTATGGTTTATCTTTTTGAGTTTACCTATATCCCAGACTTAGCTGAGAATAATAAAAAAAATACCATAGATTTTGATCATGTTTGACCCTAAAAGATTCTATATTACGTCTAGCTACAATCATTGAAAATAGTTTGTTTGAACTGGAATAATATATTTTTTTTAAAATATGTTCAATTTGGTTCAAATTATTGTTATCTAATAAAGGTTCTTACGTTTAGGAAAGATGTAACACTACGAAAAAAAAGGTTTATACTATTTAACAATGAATTACAAAAAGGTTGTGGAACGTAGGCCAAAATATTCCAAATAATTTACAATACAGCCCTAAGCGCATTACTTTCCAATACGGTATTTATATTTACCTGAACCCAGCTTAAAGAATCAATTTATATAACTTTTACAGCAAGTAATGTATTAAAACGTAGATCTATTACTAGCCTCTAGGTTTAGTTACCCAATTTCTTGAGATCTCGAGCATATTGAAGAGTATATTTAAAACTTTAATTCGCACAGTGATATATTTTTATAGCAATTGAAATATACATTAAATTTAATTATATGTACAGTACATTATATATAAAGCATGGCATGTTTCATATATATTCCTTTAAAATATAAAGTGTAACTGAAGCACAATTTTTACTTTGGGTTAGTGAGCTGCTAAATTTAGATTACATATTTTTGAGAATGAAACGGATGGAAATATAATACGATATTAATTCAAAATATATATCTTATTTAAACCTTTATTTAACAATTGTTCTACTGACTACAATAAGTTGTCTTAGAATGAAAATTATAAATATCATTTTTAAGCTCCACATTTTAATAATACTATTTTGAATATTTACAAACGTTTATTTTCTCCCTCAAACAAATTATAGTTAATATAATATATTATGTGTGTTGGTGCCCTCCTTAAACTTATAATCGGCTAAGGCAGGTTATCTCTATGAAAAGTAATAAATTGGGCTGATGTCACCAAAAGTTATTTGAATTTAAAAATAAGTCCAGGTAATACTCGCTTCTGATACTTAAAATATCTTGTAAGATCTACAAAATATATGATAGACACCTCACTTGAGAATATGCCTCATTTTACAATCACTTTTAAAAGTCAATATAAAATTTTTATCCTATTTAAAGTGTTTCAAACTCAAATGGTCTAGGATCCCATCTTAGTCATTTTGAGAGAAAAAGAGAGAACTCCCTATTAATATTATGTATAATAGCTTCTAAATTCCTTTACTGTAGAACGTATTCAAAAATAATCTAAATCAGCCAAAGAGAAAAGATTATTATTATTATCATTATTAATATTAGATATAATAAATACCTCAATAGAAACTGGCACATTTCCCAACCAAATGAAATGCTCTCTTATTAGACCCATTTACAAAGGTGGGAGCCATTTAGACTACGGTAATTACAGACCCATAGCAATTCTACCAACCTTTGAGAAGATATTAGAAAGATACATGGCTAACAAATTGACAGACTATTTAAATAAATTCAATATAATAAACCCAAGGCAATATGGATTTCAAAAATACAAAAGCGCTAAAAACCTTCTAGAACATTTTTATAATAAAATTAACAAAGCCCTTAACAACAATAAGCATGTTTTGGCCATATTTATTGACTTTAAAAAATCGTTTGAGACTCTTGCCATTGATATATTATTAAGATCATTAAAAATTATTGGAATTGGTGGACCGTACTTAAGATGATTTAGGGACTATCTAACTAACAGACTTTTCTATGTACACATTAGTAATCAAAAAAGTGAAACCAAAGTGACCAATATGGGAGTATCACAAGGCTCAATACTAGGACTTATTATATAGCTAATCTACGTCAATACTATCACAAGACAATTAAAACATGGACACATCTACCTATACGCAGACGACACCGCAATACTGACTATTCACGAAAACCTCCAAATAGCAGAATACAACCTGCAACAAGACTACAACGAGATACAAATGTGGACTCATGACCATCGTCTAGTAATAAATGCAAAGAAAACTAAAGGTATACATATCGCTCCTCCTAAAATGCACCATGCAAGAGTCAATAATACGCATCACAGCTGTAATTGTTTGCACAACTGGACGCAAACACGTTGTGACTGTATCGAAAAATTGGACGCAACCGACAGCCATACTTACCTTGGACTTATAATTGACAAACATCATAAATGGGACAAACACATACAAAAACTTGAGAACAAACTTAAAGGATTGAAATATGTTTTTTACCATCTTAGAATGTACTTGGATATCAAAACTTTAGCAATAATATATAAATCATTGGTTCAATCAATAATATCTTATGGCATATCCATCTGGGGAGGAACGACAAAATGTTACATAGTCAAAATTTCGAGTTTACAAGAAAAGATGTTGAAAATTATATTTGATACCATAAATGCTAACAAACAGACATAAATTCAAAATAAAATTCTACTTCTTAACCAATTATATGAGGACAGCCTCTTTATAGTATATTACCATTCCAATAAATACACGAAAATAAAAACCCATTCCCTTAAAACCCGCTCAATTTCTAACAAAGAAGTGTATATAATCGGCAAATACTCTAATTATTGTGGTAAACAGGAACTGAGATGTACCATCCCCAAATTGTTTAATTTGCTACCACTAACACTCCGAGATATCCCTGAAATAAATATAGCGAAAAATATAATTAAAAACTGGATACATCATGGCATGCTTCAAACAACCATGAAAATATTTTTGAGAAGAAATGTTATGATATGTGTAAATCTTTTTGTTTTTTAATTATTTTATTATTATAATTTTTACTATTTTTTAAATATTTATTTACTATAAGACCTGAAGATGTACCTTTAGGTACTTCGGGATTGTATCAAAAACTCATATATGTAATTTTTCTTCTAAATCATAATAAACAATGATTGATTATTATTATTATTATTATTATTATTATTATTTAGCACCATGTCTTATTACCCGTTCGGGTTATACGCTTCAAGTACTAATTACGTTAATGGATTAGGAATTGGGAAGGTTAAATTAGAAGAAGCGAACCCACATTTGCGTGGAGAGAGAGAGTGGAAAACCATTTAGGACGACCNCCAGTTCACCCGACCAAGATTCGAACCTCGATCTCCCCGTCCTCAGCAGAGCAGTTGAGCTCAACACGACTAAGCGTTATCGGACTACGCCACCGAGGCGGGTCAAGAGAAAAGAATATATCCTTGCACCTTCCAAACAAACAACAGATTGCTAAATAACCCATTCAACCAACAATAATTAAAATTAAATGAATTAAAAGTGATTTGAATTACACAAGCTACTACAATTAATATTAACATATGTATATAGAATAAATATATAAAAAATGAAACACAAATTAAATCTGTTTAGTAAAAAAGATTTTCCTTCATAAACAAACATATAACTTCTACCAATTAGTTTACCAATCAGTCTACATAATATAGTTGGCATTGGTAGTGCTATCTTGAAATAATCGATTCTAAGCATTGTTTCGCTAGCAACTTAGTTTTCAATCAAACAACGCTTGAAAACCAGGGACGTTCCGAAGGATTGAGTCGATAGGATACAAACGCGTCATTGTTAAAAAATACGTTAACGAGGGTAGACGTTATTATTGTTTTGAGTGCACCATATAAAAATATTTGTTGTATTATTATATTATACTATTTTTGTTACAAAAATAGCAAACTAAAAAAAAGATAGTTTCTTCAAAGATGCTGAAATCCGTTTGGCCAAAGTATACAAGTAAAAAATAAAGGAAATTGAATAATATACATATTTAAATGACGATACAAATTTTATTTTAAAATAAAATAAATTATACTAGAAATAACGTCTCAATATAACTTTAATAGTCCTATATATAAATGAGAAACAAGGAATGTGGAGACCATAGGAATGAAGTTTTTGAAGAGCATGCTAGCTGTAACAAGAAGAGATAGGATTAGGAATGAAGTTGTAAGGTCTAGAGTTGGTGTACAGGGGGTTACATGAAATAGTCCAGGAAGATAGGATGAGGTGGTATGGACACTTAATGGTGATGAAAGGGGCGAGGATTCAAAGAAGATTTATGAATATGAAGTATGTAGGGAAGAGACTGCAAGGAAGACCAAGGAAGAGATGGGAGGAACAGATATCAGAAAGTGTTATAGTGAGAGGATGTGAATGGAAGAGAGTGCAGGAGGAAGAATGGTGGAAGAACAGAGGAAGATGAAAGCATTTTATTAAACAGACCCAGCCACAGGTTGGAAACAGTTCATGATTATGATGATAATAATGATGAGTTATACAGATAAAATAATCAATCCCAATACTGACATGATAACATTAATGTTAAGATTTGTAATTACTTCGTTCGATTCTAAGGCATAATTTAAAAATATTGCAATCAAACTTAAATTTGTAGAATCTTTTATTTATTTAATCTTTCAACCCACATGCTGGTATTATAATTAAATTCAGTCTTTCTACCCTATCTAGAAACCAACAGGGTTTTGTTTAATTTATTTTAAACTCTTACCATTGCTTCTAATATTTAAATAGCACGCAAATTCCTATACATAAAATGTAGTTTCATATAACTAAAAGAGAAATATAGTGTTTAATTACTCCACATTTTACTGCACTTAAGTTCCATAAATTCTCGTCATTCATTCAAAGATACGTTTTTTTATTTTACTACTTATAAAGTGGGATTATTTATTAACTGTCTTAACTGCTTATGAGCTTTTGTTTGATAAATATGCACATTTTAAACCAATTATATTATTACATCAATAGATATATTACAAACGGACCTAACCTAATGCATCGCACTTATATTTTATAATGTTAGATTTTCACCCACATTGTTAAGTATCATCTAGTCTAGTTTTCTGGTGAGGGGGAGTTCCTATATAGAATTCTGGTTGAATTTTTGAAAGATACCCTTCCTTGTATACTGTTTACTCTCTTTCCAAGCCAATTTGGGTACATTGCCACTTAAGTACCTTCCTCATCTCTACTAAATAAAGCGTATAGCCCGAACGGGTCGTAATACGCGGTGCAAAATATTATATTTACTGAATAAGTAAATAAAATTCATAGGCCCTGTATCCTATACCCGTAATAAGACACAGTGGAGGAAAAATAAAGCCTTTTCTGACAGTTAAAAAGTTACTCAAAGTTAGTTCCTAATTCATCCGCTTCGTTTTATAACATTTACCAATATTGAAAATTCACTTTATCTGTAAAAATACAAAACATACTAGCTAGGTGGACTAATGTGTAACTTTCTTTGTGGTAATCTTAAACTGTCATTGAAGGCAAGAATTAGTGATAAGGGTACTAGCATCCAACACGAGAGCAATCAATTATTGTCTGACCCACCTCGGTGTCGTAGTTAGCTAACGCACTATTCTTTTTTTGGGATGGACTGCCAAGGACGGGGAGATCAAGCTTCGAATTTCGCTCGAGTGAAATGGGGGTTGTTTCTCCCAAATGGCTTTCCACTCCTTCCCCACGAAAATGTGGGTTCACTACCTCTATATTCAACCTACCTTAGTACTAACCCATTAGCGTAATTATTACTTAAGCATATAACCCAAATTGATAGTAAGACACGGTTCTATGTATAATTACTTTCTATATCAAGTTTAAGATAGGTGATAACATTTCCAAAAATTCAGCTATTAATAAACTAACCCTTAGCAAACTTTAGTCAAGAAAAATCGTTAGTAATAAGAAAGAAAACTATTTAAGATATAGATTTTTTTAATATTTCGGAAATTTTTTAAAATATTAAGAGCATTGAAAAATCAAATACTAGCAAACTACCGTTTGTTTCAGGAAATGGATAATAAATCACGTTATTAAGAATGGCCATGTATCAAGTCGATATAAATTTGAAAGAAATGCATCAAAACATATTGGCCACATGGGTCACATAGAACGTTAAGGTTCATCATTAACTAGAAGTAAAAATATCTACATCCACAATATGTTTCCTATTCGCAAAACTAAAATATCTTTAGTTATAAACTGGACTGGAATCAAGATTAGTAACACCGATAGTCGACATCCCCTTCTGATTGTTCAAGACAATAGAGAATAAGTACTAATATTAATACCACAAACCTATTTATGACGAAAACATACACTAAAATGCATTCACTAATTTAATAAAACATTTCCGACACCAAAAAAGGATTATCTCAAATTATTTTAGAAACAAGCAAATTTTGTATCTAGATAGTTTTTATTTTATGTTTTAAATGGGAATTAAAACATGCACTCTCTTTTATTATTTATTCTCCACCACTTTATCTTCTTATCAGTAAATGCCAAAAAGAGCTTATTTTTAAAATTTATCGTACCAAATATGAGAGCTAAATGAATGGGGTATTTTTGAATCAGTTTCATGTTTATTCAAATCAGCATATTTTATACATGAAAAAGCAGACGTTATCTCAGTTACCTGTATCAACAATAAAAATAAATTGTTCCCTGTTTAAAACGAATATATTTTTGGTGTGTAAAAAATATTTTTCTTGCACAATCCTTTTGGTTATCAATTATAATTTATTTTTAAATACTTAGTGATAAAGGAAAGGAGGGAAGCAAAGTTAAATTGGCTAGGAATTCCTAGTGAATTTACAATAAACACATTATAGAAATGCAAAAATTAAGTCTAATAATATATTCAGGAAGAAAAACCTATTTAAAAGGTAAGGTTTGTGAGCTAGAAAGAGATATCAAAAATAATAATAAAAGGGAACTATATTATATAAGTATTACCAGATGAAGGAAAAATTATCAGGATTTGGTAAATTTATAAAAATAATAATCCGCTGGCCGTTACAAGCGAGATTTTGAGCAGAAAGAACGAATGCTAATGTCATATTTTGAATGTTAAAGGATATGAATTGAGTGATGTTATCAAAATATATACCGCTGAGCAACTAGTCACAGATTCAAGTATTAGTGAAGTCTAAAAACGCTACTAGGAAGTTAATTATAGATTCAATTGCAGCAGAGTTAATAAAAGAGAGGTGGAAGTTTTAGGGATATAAATTTATAAATTACTATGTTCCAAAAATAAATAAGATGTATTACCAAAAGAATGTAAGGAAATTATATTAATACCCATTTTCAAGAAGGAAGACAAAATAGAGTATAATAAATTTATAGGTATTTTCCTACTTCAAACATGATACAAAATGGTATTTAACATATTTTTAATTAGATTAACACCATTTTTATACTGAAGAAATAATGCGGGATCTTCATTGTTTATTTTGATTAAATATATCAACAGCGGATAAGATTCTCACTCCTAGAAAAAAATTAGAAAAAAGTGGGTATACAACATGAAGGTTCATCATCTTTACGTGGATTTTAAAAAGGACCATAATTCAGTTAAATTAAACATATTATATGAAACTCTAGTTAATTTTGAGATACCTTAAAAAATTGTCAAACCAAATGAGGTATGGTTGACAGATACGCGTGTAATGGTACGGGCTAAATATCACTTATAAGATACTTTAAACAAATATCTAATGAATTGAATCAAAGAGACACAATTTGCTGATTACTTTTTAATATAGCTTTAGAGTATGCTATTTGGGTAAAGCATTAGAGTAGGGAAGGCTTGAAATAAATGGTACAGGGCATCTATTAGGATACACAGATGATCTAGATTTGGTTGGTAATAATAAGGAAGATATTGCGAGAAATGCAGACATTTTATTAGGGCTACTAAGGAATTGGATTAAGAAGGGAACGCTGAAAAGATTAAATACATTATCACAAATATAACTCAGATTAATAACGATAATTTATAGATTACTCCGGACAACATATCACTTTACATGGTTAATGAGTTTAAATACAGTCAGTAAATATATGCTACTACTCAGTCAGTAAGTTCACTAAGCTATTAACATCTTGCCTGCTGTCAAGGAGTGTAAAACTCATAATATACAAAACAATAGTTATATTTGTTGTTCTCTGTGGCCGAGAAACATTGTATCTTACCTTATATGACAAAGAAAAATTTAGGGTTCTTGAAACCAAGGTGCTCAGGAAGATATTTAATCCAAAAAGAGATAAAGATACTGATAAGTGTAAGATGTTACATAATTATGCGTTACATACCCTGTATTCATCACAAGACAATGCTAGAATAGTCTTATCTTGCTTTATACGTTGGGTAGGACATAGAGCGCAAATATAATAATTTAGAACAATGTTCAGAGTATTGACTGGTAAACCAATAAGAAGACGCCATTAGGAAGAATTTGACGCAGATGGGAGGATAACATTAGAATGGTACTGAAAGAGATAGTTTGTATTAAGGTGGCCTTGATAGGACTAGCTAAAGATAGAGAAAGGGGATATTGAGGGAGACTGGTGTAATGAAAAAAATATCATTTTTCAGTGTGATAGATAAATGTTTGTATTATTATTTATCTTTATCTATATAATTGAGATTTGTTGGGCGCCACCCCTAGTATCTAGGGGAAAAATAATAATTAAAAGAAAGAAAAACAATGTACCTCGACTAATTCAGTCAGTGGCACTATGACTCTCAAACTCGAGACCACAGGGTAAACTTAAAACTAAAAAAACATGAACAATTTAGATAAAAATGGATTGATGAAGTAAAATGTAATTTAGGCTACAAATAAAAATAAATGTATAAAATAACAATTGTTGGCACTTTTGTGGATTTATTGTTGTTTCCCTTTTACAACATCCAAATCCTACCTATAGAATTCCAGTTAGTTATAATTCTAATTTAACAAAGTATAGAACAGTATTGTTGAAACTAAAAAGAAGAGAAAAAATATACAATCAATAAAATTAATAATTAGACATAAAATAAAATGTTAATTAATTCTCTGCATTAGTCTGTCTCTCTGAAAGTAAATGAACTCTGATATTTATAGGAGAAAGAAAAAAAAATGATTCCAGTAATTGAAAGTTGAAGAATTGGTTTGACCTCACCCATGAATAATTAGTCCATATTGAAACACCATCTTCATAAATTTGTTTCACTTACAAATTATTCCACAATTTAAACGAACATAAATAGTATAGTTCTTGCACACACACTTAGCTTCCCATTTTTGCTACTTTTACTTTAATCCAATGCGAGGCCTCCACCGTGGTTCGGATTCCACGTTCAACTGTAGGTCCTTCATTTCATCTCACAATCACCCTACCATTACTCATTAGCGTAAGTGCGTATAACCCGAACGGGTAGTAAGGCGTGGTGATAATAATAATAATAATCATAATAATAAAAATACTTTAATCCACAACCTTTGATTCACTATAAGATAATTTGAATTGGGAGCTCCACAGATTTGGCTACATGTTGGACCAACAACCAGGAAGATGACCTCTCCTATTCAAAAAAAACCTTCCAATCTTAAATTTAAAAATGTTACTATTCTTACTTCCAAGTCCAAAGAGAAAACAAATATATATTTTTTTTAAAAAAGATATAACTTGGGCTATAGACTAAGGAGAAAATCAAATGAAATGCAGGTTTAATATAAATATTTAAATATAACCAATTGAATGTGAATAATGTTTTATAAAGAATTAAATGTCTATTTCCTTCTGTCAAAATTAAAAATCACGCTCATTTTTCTTCCTTTCTTCTTCTACAACCACACCTCGCTACTCACTTGTTTGATAGAATTGCGCATGCGTTAAAACCAACATGGTTGACTTTGAAAATGAATACAATAGTCAAACCCACTTCTTAAAAGGATAGTTAATTTGTTTAATAAAAGGTAAGTGTTCTTCCTTAAATCAAAATTTCTTATTTAAATCATTTAAAACAATGTTTTACGTTGTTCCTTCCGTCCTTTTATTTTATTTAATAGATGTAAATAGTATCATTAGTCAGGCCGGCAACCAGCTGGCGATCTTCGAAGATTTCACGCGAAAATAAATTGGAAATTGTTCACAAAAGTAGAAAACATAGGGAAATACAAGGTAGGGTGGCAAATTACGTCACACTGGACATAACTTGGTAAGGGATATGGGATCTACTTTTGTAAGCGTGGAAATTAACTTTTGAATTCTTAATGTCATACACCAAGTCAGTAAATACTAATAGCTATGTACCTACGTTTGAATTAATTATTATTGGGTATTGATATTATTGTATTAATTAATATCATAAACAGTGTTAGTTTTGTAAGAATAATGTGAGATTATTAAAAAATTATATTTTACTTGAGTTATTAATCAAAATGTCATTATTTGGAGTGACCACACCAATATGTATGTGGAGAACTGGATTTTAAACTTATTTAGTTTGATTTGTTGGTGACAACATAGCATGGGCTTGAATTTCTGCTGGGTGTACTAAGGGTGTTTAATTCTAAACTGTTTACCATTATCCATTCATGCAAGTGTGGGCATATTTCTTCCAAGTTTTAATTTATTTTTCCCTACTCAATAAGATAATTAAATGTATATGATGGAAAAATAGTAAAACTTAGAAAAAAAATATAATTAATTTTTTTTAGAAAAACTCACAAATTATTTATTTAGAAGTAAGGTGGCTCTCACGCGTGACGGTTTTTCACCGCCACCGAGGATGGCACACGCCGTTAATAAAGACGGCGTTCGTCATCCGTGTCTCGTTGAATTCCCTACAATTTACCGTTTCAGTTTTCTCATTATGCCCCAGTGTGCTAACATGAACTTAAGGAGAAAGTTGCTGTGTGTACCAAACTCCTTTTTTCTTCTTGTCGTACAACGTCTCGAATTCTGAGTTGATTAAAGCACAAACCTTCCTCCAAGCTGGGAATTACTCAGTCCGAAATGTGTAGTCCTCTAAGCTTGTATCTCAAGGCACTGGACTCAACTCTATTTGTTCAATTAATACCTCAACAATGATTATGAAATTTCATAAAGCCATTGTGTCTACTCAATGCAACGAACAACGTGGGACTGAAGCTTGTCCGCCGTGCAGACCGACGTCGAAACACCGTAGTGTGTGAAGAGATGCATTAAACTCGATGTTTATCGACCATTTCGAAGTGCCGTTCACGGCAGGGAGGCCATCCCTAGATCGAGATATGCCGTCACTACCACGGCGTCTGTCCACGACGTCCTCGCCCTGCTTTCAAGGGTGAAAGCTTTCATTAAAACCTGTGTACCGCGATAATCACGATGACGGCAAAAAAAAGTCTAGTGTGAAAGCCGCCTAATAAGAATAAATGATAGTAGTTTATCTTAACATTGGCATTATACTATGTTTACAAGTTGTTACAGAGATCCATCACCCCGTTCCCCTCCCCCATGGATAATCAGAAAATATTGAAAATTTGGAAGTTGTGTCTAATAAGGGGCGCATAAGTTAACTTTTTTTAAACTGTACGGACCAATATACATCTATAACATTCTGTTATTTAATTTTTGTTGTATGTTGAAAGTTTGTGCTTTTTTTAACTTTAAGCAAGAATTTATATTAATCATTAATTTTATGTTCTTTATGGTTGCATTTAGACAAAGATAACACATTAAAAAATATATATACACACACACATATATATATATATATATATATATATATATATATATATATATAGAGAGAGAGAGAGAGAGAGAGAGAGAGAGATTATGTTTTAGCTAACCTGCCTATTTTTCACGTTTTGTCACATAATTTATTCTAATAAAGTATAAATATTTTAAAATAATTTAATATTTTATTACTCTTTCCTCCAGTTAAGTTTATATTCTAGAATAATAACAAATCTACTTATAGATTCCCCGTTCAAGGGACAGACACACCAGCTAATATGTTATAAAATAGCGAATTTTGTAATAATTTGGAAATAGGATGGATAAATCCATTTAATAAATAAAATATGCCATATCAGAAACCCATCAACTGCCTCCCATGTGATTATAAAATGATAATATACTTTTTCACACACTTAACTTTGTCCATTGTATTTGTTAATACTTACAATGTAATAGTCAATTAGCTATTCTAGTAATTATTGTAAAATTTCCAAGTACTCCAGACTATCTTTCATCTATCTAAATAGTATAAGTGGTATGTCACATTAGTAAACTAATTAAGGAACCCTGCCATGAATCGACTGCTAATCACTCGAGCAATATTCACCGGCGACGTAATGTAAAATTAATATCATATGGTGTAAATGTGTAAACACCGCATTATCCAAAAATAATTTTGTTTTCTCAAGTCATACCGTTATTTTATCAGCCGACACAAAGTGCTGTTTGCCTACTGCAGTGATATTCAAAACCGCTCCTGACGTTATTTTAAATGGTACCCAGAGGAGAAGTTAGCCCAAGAGAAGGGAAATTCTATGTACTATTACGGGTAGTAGGAACTGGGTAAGGGTTTGAGGGGAGTTGTAGCTAATGGTTATCACTTGTTGATAAACTCTTGTGTGAAGCTGAAAATCTATTATCTTAATTCCCTGCGCAGTATTTGTTGTCTTATTTTCACTAATGTTTGCATTTTAACCATCTTGTTTTGCGATTGTAACTGATTAGGTTTGCAGATGAAAATATGTATACAAAATATAAAGTCATAAAGAGACCATAATTTTTTTTAATGAATTGAAGTTGGAATAAAATGCTCCTGATAAAATGTTATTGGCTTTGTCTATTAAATCATATTTGACATGATGTTTGTAATAAATTATTCTTTTTTCCTTTGTTTAAAATAACTGAAGTTTAAATTATAAACACACAAAACACACATAACTTTAATTTAGACCTAGACTGGGGACAGCAAAAGTATTAAACTATTTCCCATTATATGTTAAGAAATTTTATCACTTCAGAAATAAGAAGAACCAAAACAAAATAATGGATTCGTTTGGTAAAAAATTAGAATATAATATCGTTAATCTAAGAATTTAGGTTGGAAGAACGGTTTAGAAAATAAAAACATATTTCTTTGTTGCCAACATTGAGAACATTTTACAATATTATTTGTTTTATTATATATATATATATATATATATATTTACATTACACCATCAAAAGTGACAGCTTCAGATAAATTTACCTGATGTATGAATAAATTTTAATTATTTTAGTCACTTTAGTAATAACCTGTTACTGTACTTCCTACCAAAATCGGGCTAATGTTGGCATTCTCAATGAATTGGATGTGTGAGTGAGATGGGAAGAAATAATAAAAAATGGATGTATTTAACAAGTTCATTAAATACAACATTTTTTAACATTATAGAGGCTTTTTGTTTGAATGACTATAGAAAAACCTGAGTCTTAAGAGATCATAGATGTTTCAAATCAAACATAATTCTCTATTACAAAATAAACTGTATTAAAGACATGACATAGTCCGTTTACTAACAGAGTGTTTGCTGCCTTTACATTATTAGGGCAAAAAACTTATTTATTCCTGGATACAGTTGGAAGGCAAAAGAAATATCGAGAATGGAATCCGGTCTTCGATTCTGGGAACCCAAGGGAGTGTAAACACACTGTAAGATGACTTGTATAAATAACTACATCGGAGAGGAACTTTCGGTTTATTCAGTTAGGATGGCTTGGGGGAAGGCTTCAACCATGTACAGTACATACTATTGGTGAGACCTTCTTGAGTAAAAACATGGTTTCTAGTTTTTTGTTCGGATTTCTCAAGAGTTTCCAGTTAAAGTATGTACACACCCGAAGCACCAAAAAAGAATAAATTTCAAAATGCAACGGTGAACACGTGAAATATATGTTGAGTCTCGTGTCAAATGGTTGAACTAAAATGGGGATATCGGGATTAGAATCCCATCACTAGTACTGAGGGGATTTTCCCTAAATAATTCTCCACTCATCCTAAATGCAAATTTGGCTACAATTCCTCTAAATTCTAGCTTTCTAATACCTACTTAATTAGAGTAAATAAGCGAGAATACCCCGAATGGTTATTAAGACAGTATGTGGCAAGAGGTAAGCTAGCAAAATAGAACCAAATAGCAATATATAAACTAGAGAACTTTATTAGGGTATTTGATATTGAAAAAGTTGTCAGGCTAAGTTCATTCTAGAGAAATATTAGAATGGTAATCTGATGGCAGATATGAATAAAGTTTTGAGAAGATGGATCGAACACTTAAGTAATATTTTGAATGCCCATGAAGGATCCGAATCGGGTGAGGTAGTCGAAACCCATTCTTATGAACTACTATTTCCAGAGGTAAATATTAGTGAAGTCAAAGATGCTATTAAGAGGGTATAGAATCGTGAAGCTCCAGGTATATATTCGATTCTTGCAGAAAGAGAGGTGAGTAAATGTTATTGATAAAAATTCATAAACTTCTATTAACCAGGTTGAATCATGATATGTTAATCACCCTGGAAGCATACAGATGGTACCAGAAAGACATATAATGATAGAGAGCAGAATTTCAATGCAGGCAAGCAGTTTTTTCTGTGGATCAAGTTAAGATTAATAAACCATGAGCTAAAATTCTTAAAGCAACAGTAATTAATATAAATTGTTCATTCTGTTTGCCGAAGTTCTTTCTGCCATAAAACAGGGATGGTTTTGTGTTTTAAGTGTAAGCAATTATTTACAAATAGTTGAAAAATAGTTTTAATAGAATAAACAATTATAATTATACTATATTGACAAATAAATATTTCAAAAAGGAGTAGAAACTTCAACGGCACTACGAGTTCGAGCGGGAAATATAAATAAATTACCGAAGGTACTTTACATAGAGAATATTAACTTGAGTACATTTATAAAGACATTAACAAAATAACAGAAACAAAAGTTAGATCTACATTTAATTGACATCAAGTTCCCTATCGGAAATAAAGAATATTATTATGTCCCCAAATATATTTTTAGCTACCTATATAAAAAAGAAACAATAAATTTTAAAGACATAGACATATATTTTATATTTACTCACAAATTGTATATCAAAAATAAAGAGTATTATTATATTCCCAACCATATTTTTAGCTACCTATAGAAAAATATATAATAAGTCTTAAAAACAGGGACAAATATTTAATATTTCGTCACAAATGGTATGAAAAAATAAAGAATATTATCATATTTCCAAACCCATTTTTAGTTAACTAGAGCAAAACGAAAAAACTAGTCTTAAAGACAGAAACTAATAGCGTATAATATTTCCTATAAATGACATAATGCCACATTTCTCAACAAAAATAAAAGTTAAATTTACATAAATTCAAAATATTTCACAAATCCAAAGGAACATAGAACAGCATTAATTTGTTTAACACACACTCACCCATGAAAACAATCACTTAAAAAGAGATATTACCTGAAATAATAATATAAGCTCATATTATATAACTTCAATACATTGCTAACATTCTTTATAATATATATTAATATTATGTAACCAAAAATAAAGTATGAATCAAAAAATTAACTTTCACTGAAATATTCTAAATATTAACAAGTATTACTTTATAAATCTTGTGCTGAAACAAATATTTAGTAGAATTTAGAGATTTAAGCAGATATATTATCATTATTATTATTATTATTATTATTAGCACCGCGTCTTACTACCCGTTCGGGTTATACGCACTTACGCTAATGTGTAAT
>CABFVX010002474.1:16622-113253 GCA_902151425.1 Timema shepardi
CACACACACACACACACACACACACACACACACACACCCCACACACACACACACTCAATCACACTCGAACACTCACATACACTCGCACACAATCACACCCACACTCACACCCACACTCACACCCACACACTCACACACCCTTGGAAATGCCCCTCCAGTTGCCTTATCTTTACTCTACTTTTTATTTTATTCACTGACCCACTTTTGTGGTCGCTTGGTCTGAGGAGCTACTTTCGCAATAAATAATGGACTGCCAATGACAAAAATATCGGATTTTGAATTCAAATTAGGTGAACTTGGGTTTACCCTAAACTGATTACACTCTTCCTCCACGCAAATATGGGAACATTTTTCTCTACAGCCATACTTATCTATAATTCAATATTAAAATATACGTACAAACAGAATGGCTAGTAAGCTGAGGGGAGCAAAATATTTAGTGATAAGTTTTAATTTGTGATATTAACTTTTTTTTTATCGAAACATATTTAAATATTAATAGTGATAAATTGATTTCATGATCAAGAAATTATTTTCTGCAGACACATATATAGTTATATTTTTATGGGCATTAATTTTTTTGCTATATTTTTACTGCTCTATTTTAATGAGTAGCAAGAAAAGAGGGGGGGAGGGTCGATTTACCCATGGACCCCTCCCCATATTCATTATTCCTAAACCACAGATTGATAAGGTTTACTGAAACTTCCATAAAAATTAAATTCGTTTTGGAAACATTCCCAACAACACCACAGTTAACACTAAAAATCACTTTTTTTTCTGTTTGAAAGAAACTAATTAGTTTTTAGAGATTTAGAGCCTTGCCAACACAGAGGGTATTAGCGACTCTAGTTAGTCACACTCCAGCTAGATGGATGGTGCGATAGGGGAAAGAGGGATGAGACGGGGAGAAGAAGATATAAAGTTAGTGAAGCGGGTGGCGGCTAGTAGATGGCGTTAGTTGTGCGAACCATAAAGTAGTTTGAACTGTAGAGCGTAAAACTCAATGACCGAGGACTAAATGGTTTTGGTGAGAGTGTAAAGTCAGCCACGTCATTTTTAATATCACACATCGTGTTTTATTACTTACGATCATCCAAAGTTTGTAACTTTTTGAAATGGCCCACATTTTGAAATACTTTTAACTCACGCACTCGGATAGGGACTAAAAAGTCCGTAGACTTTTCTGACAGGGCAGATTGCCAAAAAACCTTTACCACGATCGCTATAACATTTTGTGGCTCATTTTTAAAATTTAGCAAAGGCTGGAAGAAGTTCTCAGTGAAATCATTTTAATGTATGCATATTATCTAGTAAGTGATAAGATCATTCACGTGCTAAGCCTAAGATCCAGGTTTGATTCCCGTGTCCAGGACTCGTTTTTCAATATAAAGAATACTGACATCTAGAAGCTGTTGTAACCGTACTTAACAACTGCACGGCTATTTAATCCATCATGAAATGTGCATTCATATAATAATTATACTAATGGCAGTATAAACCCCTCCCAAGTCGAGGGTGGCTGTATTATCTGAAGGTTGGTGATATTAATGCTTTGGCAACACAGACCGATACGTTCAAAGATACTACGCTCCCTAAAAATACTACGAAAGCAACGTACGCTACACTGGCTGGTCACACAGGAACCTACGCTGTAGTCGTTTTCCAAAAGTATTCATTAAAAATGGCAGATGTTCATAATGTACCTTGCGATAGTGAGTCTTCTGCTAATTATATTTTATTTCTACCATTGCTCAAAGAGACAATATACATGTTCCATAAACACCTATATTTCCGTATTTCTTCAATTAAGGATTATGGCATCCTCTTATAAAATAATAGAAAAGAAAAAATTACTAGTAGACTTATAGTGCAAGTAAAGTAATACAATTCAAGTAGAGTTAAACAAGACTGGATGAAAACCAGAAAAAAAAAGCCCAGACCTGAGGTGTCAATGAAATCGGTCTATGAAAACACGAGATTGCATATTTTGCGCATGCGTGTAGTTCACTATATCTCCCAAAAGTCTGTTTCCTCGGATAGCTATATACACGTCCAACGTGGCCATTATAGCTTACGTAGTATACATGACACAGTGTCTAATATGGTTTTAATCTATTTGGCTCGTAGTGAGTGTAACATCCATAGAGTTCGTATTTGTCTGTGTAGCCAAGGAATAATTAATTGCTCATATGTTGTACAGTATCCCCATGGCTTCTTTGGTGCTGACTGACAGCTCACAGCTGAATTCTGACAGTCAACATTTGGGAATATACCTAAATTTTGACTGTCAGAAGTGATAGCTGCTAAACACATGTTTTTGAAGATCATCTTATTCGGCGTAGTGATATGTAATTTGGTCTGGTAACATTTTAAAGCTGTCAGTCAGCACCAAAGAAGTTATGGGGCTACTGTAGCTGGCCATTCTCTCATATCCTTTATAGACTCAGCCTTAAAATATGAGTGAAAAATGACCATGAGTACGGTATGACACCTAGATAGTTCAATGGGAAGAGCATTGGTGCATTAAGCCCAAAGGCTCTGGGTTCTGTTACCGTGTAGAGGTGTCATTTTCACATTTTAATATATAACAATAACGTATAAGGCGTATGAGAACAGCGCTGTGATTGGTTGCTATTTATAGCTATGGCTGAGTGAACTGCTGTGATTCGCTGTTATTTATAGCACTGGTTGAGTACAGTGCTTTCCCCTCCCACTCCAAGTTTACCCCCTTTCCATTCCCTTCCCCGCCCTTCTATGTGGCAATGGGTTTTTACCTGATGACTCATACCAGTTTGATGGCTAAACGTGCCGAGACAGGAATAGCTCGTAACCTTGAAACCGTGAGCTAGTGCACAAGGTCCTTGACCCTGGCAACGCTCTTCCCCTTTTATGTGTTAATGGGTCTACCCTGATGACTCATACCTGGGGCCAGTATGGTGGCTCGACAAGACAAATCTCCTCGATTTGTGTGACACAATCATTGCGTGTGATGTCGCAACACTCCACCTGGGTTTTCCCTGATGACTTTTACCTGCTGCCTGTTTGGTGGCTCGACAAGACAAGTTGAGACAGGAATATATCCTGACCTTGAATGATGTTCCAACCCTCCCCTCCTATATTGCAATGGGTTTTCCCTGGTGATGTCATCGCTCTGTCGTAACCTTAGCTGGTAACAGTTATAAATATCGGCACATGTTTTGAAATCCTTTCATTGTATAACTTGTCTTCGAGTGTTAAACACGCAACCCAGGATGAGTTATTACGCTCGCTGACAGATCTGGGTGAGTAAATGTACTTTTCTATCATGCACACTCATTATTTATTTGTTGTTATATCAAAGTGTATACATTTAATTTATCTCAAAATTACAATAAAACATGGAAGTGTTGTCTAAGCTTAACGGAAAAAAAATCCAGAAATAAACCTTTGCGACATTGAAGGAGGACAACAGCTCGTTAACCCCATGTCACCATGGAAATAATCTAAGGGGAAAGGGGGTCAAACTTGAAGGGAGAGGGTAAAGCACTGTACTCAGCCAGTGCTATAAATAACATCCAATCACAGTGCTGCACTGAGCCATTGCTATAAATAGCAGCCAATACAGTGCTGTTCCCAGGTAAAATAAACTAAGTAACTACTATTATTTGTGATATTTTACTTTTACTTTTTGAATATGCATAATATAATTTATAATCACGCCTTCACCGGTGGACACGAGGACTAAATTACAAGCTCATGTAGTCTGGTTTGGGAGATCAAGGTTTGAGTCCCGGATATTGTTTGGTTTGGGAGGTCGAGGTTTGAGTTCTGGTCGGGTGTACTGAGTTAGTTTTTCCTAAACAATTTCTTACTCTATCACTCCAAGAAAATGCGGGTACACTACATACAAATTATAGCTCACTTATCTTTAATCAACTAGCGTAATTAATGTGTTTATCTCGAATGAAAAGTGAGATTTGGGGCAATTTTTTGTTAATCTATATCAGCATAAAAATTCCCTAACTTAATCTAAGACAGAACACTGATCCCTAGAGCCCCTACATATTTATTTATTGGATTACAATACAAACTATGATACCAAATTGTAAATATGATTTTCAGCACCACCAATAATTGACCCAGATAAAATTAGATTTGTAGTCACACACTTAACCTACTATGAGAAGCTACTACGTTTAAATCTCCACACATTTATTCTATTAGATACACAGCGTCTTACTACCCATCTGGGCTAGCCACTTATTAATTTTAATGGAGTAAAGATGGATAAAGAAGAATTTAGTGGAAAATAAACCCGTATTTAGAAAGCTCTTTTAGAAAAAAATACTCCCAGTACAGCCGGCTGTGATTTGAGCCCTGATCTCACTATCACTGGAACCCACACTATATTGACATCTTAGTCCATGTGACCATCGATGAGGATCATAGCCAAATTAATGTACTGTATTCTCCTTTCTAGAAATTTTAAGTAGTATGTACAATCATATGGTTGTTAAGGGTTTATTATAAGGGTGAACGGTGAGGACGCTACTGAAGAAATGTGTGTTAAAAAGTGTAGATACCATAATTAAGTCTTTATGTGGAAAAGCACCCCTAGTTTATTGGGCTTCCATTAGAATCCTAACCTTCCCTTAAACATTGACCAGAAACCATGTGAGTCTAACGCCCTCAATGACTCAGTTACTGCTGCTTGCATTGCTTGAGTTGGTATGTATATAACATTAATATATATAAAAATTGGCATTTATATTATCCATAACTTTGACGGCGCATGGCTTGTCTCCACAAATTAATGGCTTTTCTAACCTACGTCCAGATATATGTGGGTGAAATTCCATTTAAGTCAATTTTCAATTTTATTTTTATAAGATTCTTAATAGTATTGTGTCCGGCGTAGCCATGAAGGTGAAATATTAACTCTATCAATGAGAAGACATTAATAGGATTGGATGGGTGATAAGATGCGGGGTGAAAAATACGAGGTCGCCGTGGTCCCTTACTTGAGGAACACCGCCTCTAAGTGCATCGTCCATCACCCTCACAACCCCTGTCTCACCCTATATGCGCTCTAGGGCGCCATTTCATAAAGCTTTTCAGACTTTAAATTAAATCCTCAACAAACATCCCCTATTTGAGAGGTAGGATCCTAGGGGTGCCGAAAGGGATGGGTACAAGTCGAAGGAAGGGGGTACAGGCTGTTCCTAGAACAGTGGCGTGCAGCGAGTGGCTTAGAAGGGTGAAGTCATATTTAATGCTCAATTTTAGTCTATGGTGCTATCATGAATAAATCAGTGGTATATAACTTGATAAGTATTATATCAGTACACAAATTACAAACTAGCTTTACTATAAAACATAGGTCTACACACACCTACATCGGTGATCATGCGGCTTAAAGCGTAAACATCGTCTGCAGTGAGTGGAATAAGTAAACTTTTTGTCTTGTTTTGCATCTTGATATCTATCTTATACGTATTTAATAACACTAATGGGGTAGTTAAGAATAAATAAAGTAAAATTAAATATTGAGTGTACCCGCATTTACTTGAAGAAATAGTAGGAAATCCTTTAGGGGAAAAACCACCCCAGTACACCCAACTGGGACTAAAGCTCAAACGTCAGCAATACAGTTAAAACAACCTAGAGGAGCTTGACACACTAGTCCACGTGCCCTTTAATCCGGACTAACAAAAAAAAGCCTTTATATTAACAGGAACATATCTCGCTCTGTTGGATGTCGGAATCGTCGCATGATAAGGCACGATGATTCATGGAAACGCAAACAAATGAAGGCGTCAGGCAACATTGCGTGGTTGTTTCTCAACTTCCGGAAACAGCTCGGCCGGATGAGGGGTGGCTCGGAAATAACCACATAAAGGATTAATTTGTACTAAAGGTGTTACATGCTACCAGAGGGTACAGTCGAGTACGAAGTGTTCTGAATAGAGTTTACCTCCACTGTCGTCAACTGGAGGTGCCCTAAACTTGAGATCAGTGATTAGCGCGGCTGCCTGATGGTTTAAGGTCCTCAAATTTGATTTTTACCAGGGCTGTAAATTTATCATTAAGAAAATGGGGAGGCTAGTTTGGAGTAAATGGTAAATAACGTTATAAGCTATCTTTTATTACTACTTTTTTTGCATCACGTCTGACTGCCCATTTAGGTTAAACGCTCATGTATTATGTACGTATGTATGTATGTATGTATGTATGTATGTATGTATATATGTATGTATGTATGTATGTATGTATGTATGTATGTATGTATGTATGTAATGTATGTATGTATGTATGTATGTATGTATGTTAGGGACAAGGAATTTGGAATTTTGAGAGAGTGCGCCCACATTTACGTGGAGGGAGAATGGATAAATATCTATTAAAAAATCCTCAGTACACTCGACCAACATTTGAACCCCAATCTCTCCGTCATCAACAGTCCAATTAACTGCAAGAGTGTAGACTTTTACCACTCAACCCCAGAATTGAATAATTTTGATTATTAGATTGTCTAGATTTAATCTAAGGGGTAGAGATGAAAAGGAAAGTTTTAAAGGAAATGCGCCTGCAATAACGGCCAAAAGTAATCCAAACCTTGACTCCCCTGTCAACAGATATCTCAGTTGATTGATAACCTGACGACTAATACGGTGTGAGTATAGAACAGGTGATCCTAATATCAAGATTAACTATTATGGTACTCGCAATTGTGAACACATAGTTTATGGCGTCAAGGTTGCAATTGGTTATATTGACTTTGTCATGTGGACTTAGGGGTGATTATACACGTGTTATATATCCCTGTGATTTCCCCATTTGCTTCACATGCCAATGCAGGCGCATTTCCTTTAAGATATCCTTTCAATATATACCCCTTTAGATGGAGTCCTTAATGGCATTTATAATGTATGACTCCTGTCAGATGGGCTCAGTAGGCAGTGTGTCTGTAAACTGATCTAAGTATCTAGGGTCCAATTTCTCGGAATGACCGAAAATCTATCATTAGTGAAATTGGGACTTCCCACTTCACAGTGATAAATTAATGGTCGGGAGACTGATATTAGTTTGTAAGTCATGTGCTGATAAAATCAACCGGTGTGTAAAGTGCACGTTTAATACCTTGATTGCTTACTGCGTCTACTAACTAAAACAAAATCCGGTCTGGGTGAACCTAAATACATAAATGCTAGATTATTTTTGGTAAAGCTCAAGATTTAACAAAATTGTATATAGATGTGTAGCTGGTTTTCCCAATTACTTGAACAAGGGAAGTCGAATTGTATTCACTGAAAATAGTATACATTCCAATACTTCTCAAATGAGCAACGCTATTGAGATTTCTGAAATGTATCCATCTAGTTTTGTTCATAACATCTTGAAATTGTATCCACTCAGAATGGTATGTATTCCGACATTTCACAAACGAACGACAACAATTAAACTTTATAATTTTATCTGCTTGAATTATATCCACAAAATAATTAATTGTATCCACCACGAATGGTTCAATTCTTACATTCCTCAAACAAAAACTCTAATGAAAATCCTAAACTGTGTTAAATGGAATTATATCCACAAAAAATATTATATTTATTCGCTTGGAATGACCTATATTACTAAATATATAAAACAAACAACCTTAAAGAATGTTTTAAATTATATCCACTGGAATTATATCCCAAATATCAGATGCCTTACTTTGTATGCTTAAGTCATATAAAGTACAAAAGAATCGCCAAACAAAAAATCCTGAATAGAATCTACTAAAATCCTGAAGCGCACCCGTTGGAATTATATAATAAAACCATTCAAATAATTTTGAATATTATCCACTGAAACTATAACCTCAAATGGTGGGATCTTTTAAACTCACCATACATCTACTAGACTGCAGCAAAACCACCAAACTTGGCATCATTATTCAACACACTTCTGTGTGAATGCGGCAAAACCACCAAATTTGAGATCATTGCTCGACACACGTCTGCATGAGTGCAACAACCCTATTTTATTATTATATACTTATGTTATTCCCCATTCAGGCTATACAGCATTTACATAACAGATTTAACCCAATAAGCTGTGGTATTAAATAAGTAAATTTAATTTAAATGATCACTTTCTAAATTAGTTTCACTAACTGATGTTTCTTCTATTTACAAACTGTACAAGAAATATATTACGTTTACTATTATTACTATAATACATTTATCCCTGGTTCTAACAACAATTCCGATTTTATAATCTTTGTTATATATTGAGGTTTTTATAAAATCATGAAAACAAATTGCTATTAAATACAGTTACAGAGACTGTAAAGTTTATACACTATAAGATCTATAAGGTCACGTCAAAATACAACACAATACAGTACAAATCAATAGTAAGGTGACCCCGCCTCTGCGGCGTAGTTGGCTAACGCGCTTGTCGTGTTGAAGCTCAACTGTTGCGGACGGGGAGATCGAGGTTCGAATCTTGGTCGGGTGAACTGGGGGTGGTCTTTCCTCAATAGTTTTCCACTCTCCCTCCACGCAAATGCGGGTTCACTTCCTCTAATTCAACCGTCCCAAGTCCTAATCCATTAGAGTAATTAGTAATTAAAGCGTATAACCCGAATGGGTAGTACTAGATGCGGTGCTAAATATTATTATTAATAGTAAGGTGAATGAATCTCAGAGAATAGTTGAATGCACATGGACTATTGCAAAGAATGAAGTAGTATTGAAAGAGGCAAAGATGGCGGTACATAAAAGTGTGCTAACTACAACAGTGTTTTATGGATGTGAAGCGGGGGTTTCTCAGAAAAAAAACCCCCAACAGGATCAAGGTGAATGTGGTTGGAATGAGATATGTATGATATTTTAGTGGAAAAACTCGTGTAGACAGAGTCAGTAATGAATGGGTGTTGAAGAAGTGCGGTTTGAAAGGGAATCCAACAAGTCAATGAGAGATAAGCGTTTTATTTTGGCTTGGGAATGTTTAGAGGTTAAGTATGGATCGATTGACGGAGTAAATATATGAAGGGAGAGTGTGTGGATCAAAAGGAAGGGGTAGGCCATGAAAGACGTGGCTATATGGTGTAGACTATTTTATGAAAAAAAGGAAACATTAAAAGTTTAAAAAATAAAAGAGCACGTATTACTCGTTGTGTGGATGTTGTTGAAACAAATGGCGTATACAAGGGTAGGTAAGTGTGGTGAAAGCTATTGAAGATAAATTAAGTACGTATTTTTTTTATCTTATGCACAGTTTCTTGCTTATCCAGTAAGGGAATGGCATGCTTAATTATATATTTATATATGTAAGTATATATGTTTGTATGTATGTATGTATATATGTATGTATGTATATATGTATGTGTGTATCTGTATGTAGGTATATATGTTTGTATGTATGTATATATGTATCTATCTACAACACAAACACAGAAGTCTCTAAACAGTAGGTTTATACAAATTCTAGTTTCCAGAATTAAATAGTTACAATTATATCCTAAAGTTTACATGTTAAAAGCACATAAACTGCTTATAACATTCCTAAGAATAAGCTATTACGTCAAATATAAGCTACTATTATTATTTTTATTATTTAGCACCACGTCTTACTATTCATCCTGGTTATACTCTTTAAGTACTAATTACGCTAATGGATTAGGAATTGGGAAGGTCGAATTAGAGGAAGAGATCCCGCATTCGCGTGGAGGGAGAGTGGAAAATCATTTAGGAACCCTCCCCCCAGTTCACCCGACCGAGATTCGAACCTCGATCTCCCCGTCCTCAGCAGTAGAGCTCAACATGACTAGCGCGTTAGCCAACTACGCCACCGAGGCGGGTTATAAGCTACTGTTTAATACCATATTATGGGACATCCCCTTAAAACATTTTATGCGTGCCTACTCCAAGAAATATAACATGGCAAAATTGAATAGAATGGAAATACATTTAGAGATTACAATTTTATGATCTTGTTTATGTACCAGATGATTAATTAACAGTACTTGAAGTACTCACCGACAGGCATTAAAAATAAAGTAAGTAATTAAATTTTTTAAATATACAAATGATTTCCATATGTCCCCTATTTAGTTTTATTAGATAACGGTGTATACAATTATTTTAAATAATTCAATTAATCTCTTTATGACATAGTGTCTCTGATATGGTAACTGAGTCAGAGCTTAAATATGTTAATAGTATTATTATAAGTAAGAGTATATCACCCGCATAGGTGGGTAAACGGACTAAACGTCAAGCTCATCTAGTATGGTTTACCAGTGACAAGAATTTTGGGTTTTGAATCCTGTCCGGATGTACTGAAGATATATTTTACAAACTGTTTTCCCACTAACCCTTCAGGCAAATTAGGGTGCATCTCCTCTAAACGTACACAATCATCATCATTACCTAATTATCCTAATTAAATTAGGGTAAACCGGAAATCTGGTAAGATATGTTGCAAAATAATGGAGCCAGTTGTATTTCATCCTCCTTTGGGATTTAAATCTGATATAAATATGTCCAGAGTTCTGATAAAATTCCATTTCTACCCCCTCTAGGATTTAGAGCCCTTTTCAATCCCGTTTCACGCAAGGGGTCTATCCCTCCCCCCAGCAACTGCCATCTTCCAAGCAGTTAGATTCAATTATAGATAGCGTGGTGACAGGCACTTAACTATGTCTTGGCTCCATGGACCAAGCCTCAACAATGGGTGACATTATTACATTAGGTATAGCAATCCCGTGCCCACCCCTCATCCCTTAGCTCCATACCTCCTCCCCTACCCCTTAAGACGTCAGTAATGGAAACTTGCCCGATAGCAAATCGTGCAGAATAAACCTGTGATCGAAATAGGACCATCGAGTCAGGACTACCGCTCTAATAGGAGACCTACTGAGAACACTCGCTCTGGAAATTAACTTAGTCCTAAGGGAAACGGATGAGGGGTTAGGTAGGGGGAGCGCTAGGAGGGGTGGTGAATAGGGAAAGTTGAAAGTCGTCTCACAAAGCTGGTTTCTAATTGAATCCTACCGATGTTTAGTTGATCAGCTCTTTTTCTTTCTGAACACTGACTGTTCTGAGGAGGAATTCAATGTATGATAGCTCTATGGTTGGCGAAGATTAAGGGCACCACCTAATAGAATGGCAATATCTTCTCACTGCAATATTGACACTGGAAATAATGTTACGAAAGATTTAAATCACTCAAACAATCGTTAATCATATTTAATAAAAGGTATGTTATAACCTTATTAAAAATATACATTAGTTGTTCGAGGAAGGCAAGATCTGCTCCAAAGAATTTATTTTACTCTCAAAACTGCGACATTTTGCGTGAGAATCCATTGGAAAGAAAATAATCTCAATTTTCAAGAGTTTATTAAATTAATAAACATAGAATCTAAACATTTAAATTTTGTAGAAACATTTTGATATCGTTCACCTCCATTTTGAAGTGAGCAATATTTTAAAACAATTAAACTAATTCTCTAATAAATTGAGATTTATGAACTCTTGTCTCCCCAAGTAAGAGTTATGTGTTCAGATTTTTAAAATAATTACAAGCACACAGTTGTTCGTATTTAAACTTATGTTATATTAATTTATAGTAAATATATCCGCATTTAGGTGGATAGAGTGGGGAACCAGTTTAGGAAAAATCACCTTCAATAAATTCAGCTAGTATTCGAATCCCGAACTGCCCACCAACAATAATTCAGCCTATTGTGAAAGACTGGTTTGCGTATGACATGGAGGTTGAAGTTCGAATCTCGGTGGCGTGCACTGGAGTGGTTTTTCAGCATGTTATTTTTACTTCAATTTTTCATCCTTTCTACATGCTAAGATGGGTGTACTTACACTTAAATATTTTCTTCATATTTACGCATTATGTTTAATTAATTGATAGCTATGAAATTAAACATAGGTATTACTAGTGAAAGAAGAGTGGTAAAAGCAAATTCGCGATTTTACAAATGCTAAAAACAAATTAAAATTAAAACAATTGATTCGTGGTACGCATTTTAAAAAAAATTGTGTGTTATGACAGACTTAATTAAGTAGTCTATTATGGTGCCACACCATAAACAAATTTAAAGTTATATACATATCTATTTACATTCTTAAAAAAATTCACAACAATCGTACGTTTTTAGCAAACGTGGTATACATCCACCACCAGGAACGCTTCCTACTATCTTTATTCCTCCCCGATCCTCTGACAAAATATGTCCACGGCTAAATGTTTTAAAAGTTCATGGTAGATATATCATTTTGAATAAAATAATGATTTTGGCCTATTTAGCACAAACCTTGTACAAAAACCAGACATCTAATTTAACCTACTTGATACGCATTTATTTCAAAACTTCTTTCCATATTATCTAAGTAAAAATATCTCAAAGTTTGTGAGAACGACATTTAATAATGTTTGAATTTAGAAAATGTATCATAATAGATTAATACAATAACTCACATTTATTGAAATAAGTATATATACTCCATTATAAAAGGTTTTTAGTCTAGTGGCTGCATGGCCAACAGAATTGGAATACGATACATTGACAATGTATATTAAAATCAATCATATTATGGAAACCTCTTACAACCATTACCCTCCACAATCAAATCTGGAATGCTGCTATTCTTTTTTGTTAAATAAACAAAAACTAATAGTGGCTAGCAGAGAGCAACAAGTTAATTTTGAAACATACTCTCAGTAAATTGAATACATTTTGTAAATCAAGTTTAACCTACTTTTGATAAGAAACATCAAACAAAATAAATCTAATTGTTCACCCACATTTTCGGGCACGTGGGTTAAGGTGTTTACCTTGTCGGGTCGGATTCGTTAGTGACGAGGTGGTCGGAGTTTGAATCTTGGCCACAGACAAGTAAGAAACACTCTCTCAGCCTTACGGGGATTTTGCTGCGCTCCTTTTGCCAGCTCGAGTCCTTCAATACTGGTCTTCGCTAGTGTCACTGCTGGGTGATGATAGGACTGAACGTAACGATCCTAGTGTTGAAGGACTCAAACTGCCAAAAGGAGTGCAACCATTTTAACCTGGAGGCTGAGTGTCTGGGTATATTATTTGTCTGTGATCTTGGCTAAAAGCATTGAGGTAATATTCAACTGAAGGGTTTCCCATTCTTATTCAACACAACGTAGGAAGTATTTAATTTCAATTCTACTTCCATCAACTATACCCAATTAGTTTAATTATGTGAATAGTCTTGAAGGTGCGTAAGATATGTTGACAAAAGATTGAAAATAATTAAACTTAGACCTATAATATGTCAACCATTACATATATATATATACAAAGCAACCGTGTTATTTTGAAATAACTTGAGTTCTTAAATTTTATCGATTTAAAGTAAATACATTTTTGCACTTCCAACACTCTTGTCTTAAGCGAATTTATAAATCATATGTCACTTTTCTTAATTTAAAAAATAGGCTGTCACATTCACATATATTTTTATCAACTATAATGACATTTTATTAAGAAACTAAAAGGAGGAATATTGTATTTTGGTATTATTATACCATTTGTAAATTAACTAGTAACTATAGTAAAACAATTATTTAATAATTAGAGGCAGAATATTGAGTGGTTTATAATCATAGATAGGATATTTACAAACTATGAAGAAATGTATTTTTTAATTATTTGCTTCTTTGCATCATTATCTATGACATGAACAATTCTCTTGGTTCTCGTGGAGAAAGAGGGTTAGGGGTGGGGGGTGGAAACTGGCGTTAATATGGTGGAATACACAGGTTCCCCATTAGTGGGC
The DNA here is from genome assembly GCA_902151425.1 of Timema shepardi. Lineage (NCBI taxonomy): Eukaryota > Metazoa > Arthropoda > Insecta > Phasmatodea > Timematidae > Timema > Timema shepardi. The sequence continues at coordinate 30,422 of CABFVX010002474.1, forward strand.
TATCATACACCAGGATTAAACACCAGTCAGAGGATGTATTAAAAGTGTTCAGTATCCCCTTAATATCTTGTTATTGTACACATTTTATTATAATTTATTTCTCTAAGCCAAGGAAAAAGTTTTCCAAATACACACAATTGTTGCGGTATTTTTATTTTATAACTCAAAAGTTAGTAAATAATTGTTTTAATAAAACATATTTAAGCTCCTTATTAAGTCAAGACTTAGAATATTTTCTAAAATATTGGTAAATAATCTATTTGCTACTGACACAAATTATTTATATCAATGGAGATTTACTTACAAATTACTGCAGATTAATTATTATAAATTCCTTCACCTCTGGCAGGATGTGTATTAATCACATCTTGTGAATGTGGGGAATGTCAGGACTCCACCATAGTTCGGATTCCACGTTAAACTGTAGGTCCTCCATTTCATCTCACAATCATCCTACTATTACACATTAGCGTAAGTGTGTATAACCCGAAAGGGTAGTAAGACGCGATGCTATTAATAATAATTATTATTATTAATATTATAAATGTAACATCATTAAACAGAAAATCAGGAATTTTTAATGAGTGAAAATTGACGAGTACTTCTAGCCTTGTTAACAAACTCTCAGGCCTAAGTTGGGGATACAAGAGACGACCGAAAAGGTGTTTCTCAAATTTTTATATCAAAGCATTTTTGGTCAAAATAAAACAAATATTGCTTAGATACAAATATATAGCTTAATATTTTCACACAGTGAGCTCAATATTTCTTGAATATATGTCGAGAATGCCCTGGAATTAAATGACAGCCTATTCTATTCATTTAAATAGTTTGTCATTTAATGCCATCTGATGTCACGCCATGTCATCTAATAATAGATAACCAAGAACTGTTAATATAACATTGTGAAAAAATTAAACACTATGTTTATACTGAAATAATATAGTATTTTATTTATTTTTGACAAAATAATATATATTTTTTAAAAACTTTTAACTACCCTGGAATTTTCTCGATTTCCCAAAGTCCTCACCTTAAGGAGCTGTGAATTTAATGAATTTAATGAGCTCACCATTCAACTATATTTTGAGACACTCCAATCCAATCCCTAACCTGACACCCAGCCTCTTTCAAATCTTCTTTAATATTTTCCTCCCATCAACGTCTTGGCCTAACAAGTTGTCTTGTATTTTCAGGTTCACCTACTAAAATGTTATGCAGACGTCTGTCGTCGCTCGATGGGCCACATGACCACCCCACCCCAGCTCAGCTTATCCCTAATAGGTTTGGGGATGCATGATTGCCACACATTTCTTCATTGTGCAACCTTCTTCATTCTCCTGTCTGTGCATCCCTCTTGGAAGAAATTTAGTTCTCAGAACTTTTTTATCAAAAACTATTAATTCATTCTCTTGGTACAAAGTGAGACACCACGCTTTCAATCAACCTTGAGGATGATTATAGTTTTGTATATTCTGAGTTTAATATTTCGAGATATAATACAAGACAATAGTCTACAAACTGAATAATTTCTAGCATTTCTTGCATACATTTTGCTGATAATCTCCTATTGAATCTAATTCTTAACCGTTAGAAATTAATCTTAACCTAGATCATAATCGAATCCATGCTTTACTATTACAGTAGTGTTATTCTAGAGGTCATTTCAGAGTTGATCGGAATATCGAGCTCATTTTTAATGCTGCAATCACAAATGAATAAACAGAATTTAAGGTAAATAAATGAAAGTGTGATCAGGATTCACTTAAACTAAATAAAAAAATGTCAATGAAATTTAACTTTTTGCAAAATTGGGACTTGTTCAGTTAAAGTTGCTTAGGCTTCTTATACTACTTGATAAGATTACTGGAGTTAAAAAATAGATTTAAGAAGCCACAATGCTTTGGCTATCGTGATAATATCTCAGAAAGCGTATGCACAAACTAAACCAACGGTTATGAGGTATTAATAACCAAATACACGTTGATTTAAGCATTATTGGCTGGTAGGAACACAGGGTATACATTACTCACGTAAAGTGAAAGTGTCCTGATGGACACATATTACGTTAAGTGGACGTCACGTCAAATCTACTCTAAGTGTTTCCATTCTAAAACACAAGTATAACCTTTATTAATGAAACAATAGCCGAAAATATTGTTAATGCATTTTAGTGGGGATATTCCCTCTTAGATATCATATTCTGAAAATTGAAAAATGACACCTGGACACGGGAATCGAACCCAGGACCTTCGGCTTAGTACGCCAATAACCTTTATGTTACCTCATCTTTAAGAAACATTTTCTTAACTTGCACTATCCTTACGTTATGTTATAGTTAGTTTGATCGTCATCTTTGCATAGCACTTGAATTGTAAATATATTCTTTTTGTATAGTGACTAAACTTTCGCATTCATGTCTTTTAACGTAATTATTAGCTCATGCAAATTTAAACTCCAACTCAATGTTATAAAAGTTAATAATCCGACTCACATAATGTATTTATTCTGAAGTACATTATTTAAAATGCTGTGGTTTGAACCTTTTTGTACTTTGTAAATTATGTATGAGCTCAAAACGCTTTACCACGCGATGTAAATATAGCGTTATTGACGCTGGTTAAATACATCTCTTTACTATTTAAAACTCAAACTATTAGCGTGTCTCATTTATATTGTATTTGAACATTCCACATACAAACATTTGTAAACTCCGAAAAAAAAAAGTATTTTTATTCATCATCTTATTGATTGCTTATCTGCATATTTAAACTAATAAGGTAGACAGGAGTAAGGCAGAATTTCAGAGAAAACTCACCTGCTTTTACGTGGGAGGAGAGTGGAAAGACATTGAGGACAAAATACCTTTAGTGCACACAGCCGGGATTCAAGCGCCATACACCTTGTCGACAACAAATCAATCCAAACTTGGTTTCGGACTTTGACCGCGTGCCTATCAATGAGGATAGAGGACTTTAATATTTTCATTTAAAAATACACGTCGTAAAGTGTATTTCTCTCGTATTTATAGTTTAGTATTTGTTTTCAAGGTAAAACATGTTTTGGTTTTACATATTATCACTAGCATTGGCAAAATGATTATTGTAATTATTGTATCTACTACCTTTTTACTAGAAGTATTTAAAGGGAGATTTCCAAATATAATGAATAGGTTGGCACTTGAATTACATAATAGCTTAACTTAGTTCTCTAAGTATTAGCCTACATAACTAACACTTAGATAGTCACTAATTATATAGTAGAACAAATTCATTTATAAATAATAGGCTTATATCTACCCACTTCAGCGGCCACATGCTCTAAGGAGCTACTTTCGCCGTAGATTAGACGACTGATGACGGGGAGATTAAGGTTAGAATCTCGGCCGGGTGTACTGAGGGTGGTTTTTACAAATTAACTCTCCTCACTTCATTTGCACAAATGCGGGTACACTTCATATAAATATAGCCTTAATAATCCCTAAAATAACGAGCGTAAATATCACATAAGCGTCTAACCTAAACGGGTAGTAAGACGTGGTGCTAAGGAAAAAAGAATTATACTTCATCAGCAGTGCCAGGCATCAAACCAGTGTATTTTAGATTTTTTTTGTCGAATACTTGAACCACTTAGTTACAGGGACTTTAAATATATTAACTAGAACAATTATTAACTTTTTAAAATAGGTTAATATCTACGTTGACCCCGATCCCTTCTCAACGACAGTATTTAACTGACCAACATAATTACATAGATGTAGGCCTATAAATGTTTGCTGGATTTGAACCCAGGAGACTAGGATTCTGGGATTTTAATACTGGTAAGATGTACTAAGGTTTTTTCCTAAATGGTTTCCCACTCTCCCTCCACGCATTTGCAGCTACATTTCCTTTGATTCTACCCTTCTAACCCCTAAACTACTACCGCAAAGTCTAATACGAATGGGTATTGAGACATGGTTGAGAAAAACTTACGTTTAACACCAATGACTGTTTCTAAGGGGTAGGAATTAGGAGGGTAGCTAACAAAAAGTGCATACATATTAGTGTGAGGTGGTGTTGAGAAAACGACCGGTATTAATCACATCTTTAAAAACACCTTCCGTACAACTATCTTAGATTCGAACCTCGACCTCCTAATTACCAGTAATTTACTCTATTGACATCTTAAGCCACATGGCAGCTGATGTGGGTAAAATTACTTTTTATTTACCCACCACGCCTTACTACCCATCCGGGATATCCACATTTAATAACGTAGGTATCCAATTCAGTGGGCGCATGGTCTAAGACACTACTCTCGCAATAGACTGGACTGCCGAAGATGGGGAGAACAGGGTTCAATCCCGGTCGGGTGTAGTGAGGGAGGTTTTTTTTAATAGGATTTTCCAATAATCTTCTACGTGAATGCGGATACACTTCCTTTAAATTAATCCTTCCTTATCCCTAACACATTAATATATAGGCATATAGCCCGAATGAGTAGTAAGATGTGGTGCTTATAAAAACACAAGAGGGTTAGGTATGAAGAAAGTAGCATTAGGAGGTAATGTGCCTACATTTGTTAGCAGGTATAGTGAGAAACTAATTAGGACAAAAAAACTCTTATCATACACCACCAGAGCTCCAATTTCATCCTCTTCCATCACCAGCAAACTAAAATAGATCGGCCTGACATTTAGACCGCGTGCTCATCGATGCGGGTAGAGTACTAATACAATCAAAACAAAAACAGTAGATTTTAGACATCACCTAACATGGAGTGGTGCACATAAACATAAGCCCTTCAAACCTTACGTTCTCTTTAATTAGGCCGCCCGTGATGCCCGCAACCTAATTAAAACAAACAAGCCCCATATTATGCCAGCACGTTTATGTACACACAGGCCTAAGGTGATAATCAAAATTATATGAACAAATTAATATTTTGAGTCTATTTGCGCTGTACTTATACAAATAAATTAGTGTTCATAACCGTCCTACGCCCAACTCAGAAATGTGTGCCAGATTTGAACCCATGCACGATCAACATAGATAGAACGTGAGAATTTGTCTCACCTTTTAGAAACATGTGATATATACATATTTGTTTCAAAAATATTATAAATATGGTAATTTATTTTATATGTATTTTTTTTAATAAATTTATAAATTTCTCATATATATAATAAATGGTAGGCCTACGGAACTCCACACAAACCTTATCGCTCCATTGTTTAACTATGGAGATATTTACTCAGAATTCGTAATATAGTACACACAAGCGAACCAGAGAAAAAACTGCGCTATACACACGTAAAACATTTTTTGGATCATGGTTTTAAATTTTGTAATTTTATTTTTAAAGAATTAACGTCTTCATTTGTACAATTAGACCAATAAAAAATATCGATATTGAGTCCCCAAGGGTCAACACTACGTATTAAAATTTTGAATTCCGGTGAAAATTTTTGGCATTTTATTAGGGGATGCACATATTATGGTTATCGCATTGCTATTAAATTTTTCTTCTATAAATTTTGAACAATGAAATATGTAATTTTTTACTAATGAGTCTAAAATCTAAAAGATAGATCATTGCTCTACTAGGTGTGGATTCAGGAGAGGGGTGGGGGCGTGCACCCCTCCCCAAGAAATTAAATTAATTAAATCAATGTTAAAGTCACTACTAGTTTTATTGTCACGTAATACTGTCTCACTAACCAGATTTACTTTTTTTTAATTGATATTGATAATATTATTAACTGATTAATATACGATAAATAAAATGAATACTTAAGACAGTCACAGTAATGATTAAATTGGTAGAAATGGGCAATAATGTAAATACTCAAATTTAATTTGCGCGCCTCTCACCCTGTTGCACAAACATTGTTAAGGTTTAAATTTATTGATTATTTTTATTATTAATATTTCAATGATTAATAAAAATAATGATCTTTAAAATAATTTATTTTCAAATAACGAACTTTAAATAAAATCTTTAAATAACCACGTGTCAGGTTTCAATTTAGAATGAGAAATAACTAGCAGTACTATAGAGTGGAGTTAACACTTCGATTGTTCGAAATCTGAATAATTCCATATATTTTGTCTAAATGATTGAATAGCTAAATAACTATTTATATAATAAATGTTATAATGATTAAACTTATGTCCCTGTTAATTATAACTATTTGCTGATGTTATTATTATTTTCATTAATAAATTTCAATACTAATCTCCAATATCGAGCTGTAGCTTTCATTAGAGGATTATTCTCAAGTTTAACGTTACATTGAAAAATTAATCAAATATTTACTTTCAAATTTGGAAGTATTTTTATGTCAATATTTCTTGAAGTGCCCTCCCACCCTCAGCGATCACGATGGGAGCACCCACGTCCCTCCCCCTCACGAAAATTCTGGATTCACACCTGTGCTGTACAAACATTTCCCCTATGAGGTTAAAGGAAAAAATCACATCAACTTTTTGGAAGACTTACCTATTTTCTTAATCTACGGCATTAGAAATTTACTAGTGGGTCGTTGCAGCGATGGCTGAATATTGTTGCACTAAAGTGTATTTTCAACTTTTTTTTGTGAAAAGATCTATATAATAAACCCTTACTCACCTTTTAAGTAAGAGTCTACTTGACAAAGGCTATCAACATTACTTAGATATTTAGTTTTCGGTGTGTAATTTGAATCAAAACTTATATTTTCCCCCTTCCATGCCCCGATGAGAACTTTAAAATTACCCCTCTCCCAGATTTCTATCTATTAATTGCACAAACCGCTCAAGTAACGATTGAGCTGATATTTTTAAACTAAGGCAAATAGAAAAAGATGGAAAATTTGCTAGATTAAATAGTGTTTTAGTTTTAGGCCACTATTTTTACTGGCATCATGATTCCCTAATCTGTTCAGTCATTTCTTCGTAATCTCTCTCTCTCTCTCTCTAAATATATATATCTTATACATAATTTGATAGCCTCGTTTTCATATGATAGAGATGGTGAGAATGAGAGTTAAAATGTTTGTGTGAGGGTGTGATTGCATAAGTGTGCGGGTGAGTGTGAGAATGAGAGTGTGAGTGTGAGAAATCGAGTGTGTATGAGTGACTGATAGTGAGAGTATATGTATGTGTTAGATTGAAAAATATTAGGAAAAGAGAAAAAGAGTTAGTGTCTAAGGAGAGAGAGAGAGCGTGTGTGAGAGAAAGTGGGGATAAAGTTTTTGAGAGATAATGTGTGTGTGTATTTGTGTGTGTATGTGTGTGAGAGAGAAAGAAAGCATGTCATATTTTGGGAGAGATAATGTGTGAAAGAGAAAGAAAATGTGAGAGCATGTGAGAGAGGGTAGGAGAAAGAAAGTTAGAAAGGGAGAGATAGGTTTAGAGAGATTAAATTAGATTGAGAAAGAGTAAGAATAGAGTTTTTGAGAGAGCGATAGCTATAAACAGAAAATGAGATCACGAGTTTGATAGAAAGAGATTTTGAGAGAGATGGTGGATCTGAGAGAGTTTGAGCGAGGGAGATTGAGAAAGAAAGATTTTTAGAGATAGAGGTCGTTTGAGAAAGAGAGAGTGGTTGAGAGAAAGAGCGTTTGAGAAGGTTAAAGAGAAAGTATAATAAAGATAATGTGAAATAAATTGTGTGATAAAGAGTGTATGTGTGGCTATAGAGTATATGGGAGAGAGGGATAAAGTATAAGAGAGATAATGATAAAAGGTTATATTAGAGAGAGAGAGTTTTGAGAGTGAGTGAGTGTGTGTGTGTGAGGGTGAGAGTAGGTGAGAGTGTGAGAGATTTTGATAGATAGAGAGAATGTGAAAATATATCCGTGGTACTCAAGCTATTACGGTACTTAGAAATATCATCCCCTCAAAATTAAATATAAACATGGAAACATAAGTGAACTTACTGCATTTGTTAAAATGTGAAAAGATATAATATGGGTAGACAAAACATTACTTTTAAATTGTATATACTCAAAATTAAGCGGTAAAATTAAACCAAAGCTTAACTCATGTATTTATAGTGTGGTACTATTTGCTAGAATGAACATAAAAACTCATTATTTGAATAAATTGAACAACAAAACCCATCATTTGAAAAAAATCAACACCAAAATTCATACTTACATAGTTAAAATGGCTCATTATTTTAAACTTCATTCAAGCTCATTTTATTGTTTTTGAGCTTGTAATACATACCAAAACAAATTTAAAAATCATTTTATCTTGTGCGAAACAAAACGTAGACAATATTATCGCGAACTTGACAACATAATGTTTTAATTTTTGAATTAAACTCAATATTATTTTTTAAATGCGAATTAACGATGACAACATTCCAATAAAAAATAAATGTTTCCCCAGTTTAGAAATCTCAATTTAGATGTGTTCTGACCAGCATCCAAAGAGAAATATTCATCCTAAGAGAAAATTGTGATGTGTTCTGACCAAAAAATAAAGATTTAGTTATTATTTTTTAGCCAAAGAGATATATTTATTTAGGGCTGGTCTTATGACTCCTGGATAAATATTAAACTGGCAGGTAAATATATTTATCTGGTAGGTAAGTAAAAAGTGTGTCTTATGAACGTCAGATAGCATTTATCTTCCAGATGAAATATATTTATTTATCACATTTTTATCGGGAGGTTCAAGTACCTAATAACTTTTATCTGAAATTTAAAATGGTTGTTGTCATAGTGCAACGTTGTTGTTTTTTATGAGGTTTAATCAATCAGAATTTGTTTTAGGTCAAAATCTTGGTTCCCGTGCTTAGTAAGCACAGGCCCTCTAACTATATAAAGTTAGAACATTTAATTTTCACTTTCATATAAACTGACAAACTATTCGTAGAGTTGTATTTATATTAGAACAAATTATCAATACAATAAATGAAATTTTGTAAAAGTTTACCCCAACTATTGACCACATTTTGGCAGACACCGAAATTAGTACTTGCAAAACAACCTAATTTCTGCGCCTACGTCACTTAATCTGTTTACTCGCACTCGTTTAGCCATCATTACTTATCAAATGTTGAGCGTTGTAGTCATTTTCCAGGTAGTAGCGGTAAAATTGGCGTTGCCATATTGACGCATTTTTAATGAGGTTTTGTAACCCCACCTTTTTATTTATACCATAAATAAAAGTCAGGTTGATCACAAGAGAGTTTTTTATTCCAACAATAACAAAACTCGAAGAGAAAGAGTGGGACAAGCCCAGCGTTAGGCGCAGATATCAATACAATAAGGCCACAATAAACTATACAGAAACAAATAATTTGGGGCACGACCCCAAGCACTAAGATGGCCACCTAAGGGACCCACAATATTAACATACATTTAAATTGACCTTCGTATAAATATGTCGTGTATAATGATAATAATTGAAGATTGAAACAATAACCTTCATACTAACAACAATCATAAGATATAGACTAGTCGCCGTCGGCGACTCTCTAATAACTAACGTAGATGACATAGTGCTCTAGAAAAAGATTTATCATTACGGCCATCATAAGGCCCCAAAATAGAACCAAGATCCATTGTTAAAAAGGACCTTTAAAATTGAGTAACCTAACTACTAACAAAACTAAAAAACTAAGAGCGTGGGCTCGCGGCCCCAGATTTGACCAACCAAGTTCAGATCTATAGAAATTTAATTTCCCAATAATGACGAGTAATACAATCATACAACATGATTCTACTAAAGTACCAAAAGGATACATTTTAACAAATATCGCGCATATCAAAATGGCGGTTTGCAAGTTTCGAATCCCCCGTGAAGAGGATAAGATGCGTTAGCCTATACAATAATTTCTTTAATCCCAACTGCGCTACCATGATCTCTACTAAAAATTCCGCAGCCTCAATTTAGAATAAACAAAGTTAAATCTTAAGCAGATATAGCCGAAACAGTAATTTAGAATCCATCATAAGCCAAACAGAATTTTGATATAAATAAACGAAATCTAATTTGACACTAAGTGTCTCACCTAGAGAATGCGTAGAAATGCGTGTCATGGCTATAGAGTCCTGCCGTTATATACACATAAGTTAAATCACGTGTTCTCACAGCGCGGGAAGTAAGACAGGGAGAAGAGGGAAGGAGAGTGCATAGTTCTGGAATACTCTCACACAGTCTGGGTATAATTCAAATCGCGCGCCGTTCAACCGACCTTTGATACCACAACACTGTTGTCGGCGCGCACGGATCTGCGCATGTCGATCGTCTCTTGTTACTCTTTGGGCGAGGCACACCTAGGGAAAACAAAGTTAAATCTTAAGCAGATATAGCCGAAACAGTAATTTAGAATCCATCATAAGCCAAACAGAATTTTGATATAAATAAACGAAATCTAATTTGACACTAAGTGTCTCACCTAGAGAATGCGTAGAAATGCGTGTCATGGCTATAGAGTCCTGCCGTTATATACACATAAGTTAAATCACGTGTTCTCACAGCGCGGGAAGTAAGACAGGGAGAAGAGGGAAGGAGAGTGCATAGTTCTGGAATACTCTCACACAGTCTGGGTATAATTCAAATCGCGCGCCGTTCAACCGACCTTTGATACCACAACACTGTTGTCGGCGCGCACGGATCTGCGCATGTCGATCGTCTCTTGTTACTCTTTGGGCGAGGCACACCTAGGGACGGACGTCGAACCACGATTCCTCCGCTCAGTTAGAAACAAGTCGAGCCGTGATGTGTACGTAGTGTGGAGCCTCGTTGTAGATTAGCCAAATGGAGACAGAATTGGTGTGCCAAAACAATCCTTTTCCTTTCATGTTGTAACAAGGTTACTGTTTCAACTCTCAGAATCTGTTTTTAGGCTAAAATTTTGGTTCGCATGTTTAGTAAGCACGAACCCATGCTCTAACTATAAAAAGTTAGAACATTTAACTCACTATTTTATATAAACAGATAAGCTGTTTGTAGAGTTATAGTTATATAAGAACAAATTATTTAAATGTGAGTACAATAAATGAAATTTTGTAAAATTGTTACCCAACTATTGACCACATTTTGGCAGACACCGAAATTAGTTCTTGCAAAACAACTTATCTTCTGCGCTTACGTCACACCATCTGTTTAATCCGCGCTCGTTTAGCCGCCATTGTTTAACAAATGTTGAGCGTTCTCACCACTCGCTGGGTTGTAGCGCTATCATCGGGGGCTTATAAGCATGCGTGCACCAGTAGAAATACTACCAACATTACCTTTTCTGAATTCAAATATATTATTCATACAGATAGCTATCCGACAGATAAATTCAGTTCATAATATGCGTATAATATTAAAGTGGCTGATAATATTTAACTAGTAGCTAACTTTAACCTACCGATAGCAATATTTATGCGGTAGTCATAAGGCCGGCCCTAAGAGATTTACAACCATGAAACAAATAACGGTTTCCAGGGTGATTAAACAAAGAATGAGAACCTAAAAATTATCTGCGAGAATCGGGATTTTGTGGAAAATTACGGAATTGTGGTGTTATTTGCCACCCCACCTTGTATTTCCCTATTTTTTCTACTTTTTGTGAACAATTTCCAATTTATCTTCGCGTGAAATCTTCGAAGCTCGCCAGCTCGTTGCCGGTCTGTCTAATGATACTGTTTACATCTATTAAATAAAGTAAAAGGACGGAAGCAACAACGTAAAACATTGTTTTAAATAATTTAAATAAGGAATTTTGATTTAAGGAAGAACACTTACCTTTTATTCATCATATTAATTATCCTTTTAAGAAGTGTGTTTGACTCTTGTATTAATTTTTAAAGTCGACCATGTTTGTTTTAACGCATGCGCAATTCTATCAAACAAGTGAGGAGCGAGTTTTTGGTTGTAGAAGAAGAAAGGAAGAAAAAACGAGCGCGATTTTTAATTTTGACAGAAGGAAATAGACATTTAATTCTTTATTAAAACATTATTCACATTCAATTGGCTATATTTCTATATTTATATTAAACCTACATTTCATTTTTATTTTATCCCTAGTCTATAGCCAACAATTCATTTTCGTTATATATTAGCTTTCTCTTTGGACTTGGAAGTAAGAATAGAACATTTTTAAATTTGAGGATTGGAAGGCTTTTAAAAGAGTAGTGAGGTCTTCTTCCTGGTTGTGGGTCCAACATGGAACCAAATCGATGTAGCTCCCAATTCAAGTTACTTTATAGTGATTAAAAGGGGGTGGATTCAAGTAAAAATAGCAAAAAAGGCAAGCTAAGTGTGTGTGTAAGAGCTACAATATTTATGGTCATTTAAATTGTGGAAGAATTTGAAGTGAAACAAATTTATGAAGATGGTGTTTCAATATGGACTAATTATTCATGGGTGAGGTCAAAACCAACTCTTCAACTTTCGATCATTGTAATCATTTCTTTTTTCTTTCCTATATAATCAGAACTTATTTACTTTCATAAAGACAGACTAATACAGAGAATCAATTAACATTTTATTTTATGGTTAATTATTAATTTTATTGATTGTATATTTTTTTTTTCTCTTCCTTTGTTTTCAACAATACTGTGCTATAACTTGTTAATTTAGAATTATAACTAACCGGAATTCCATAGGTAGGATTTGGATGTGGTACAAGGGAAACAACAATAAATCCACTAATGTGCCAACAATTTTTTTTAAACATTTATTTTTATTTGTAGCCTAAATTACATTTTTCCTCAACAATCTTTTTTTTATCTAAATTGTTCATGTTTTTTAGTTTTGAGTTTACCCAGTGGTCTCGAGTTTGAGAGTCTTCGTGCGACTGAGTTGATAGCCGAGGTAAATGTAATTTTTCCTTTTGATTATTATTCTTACCCTAGATACCAGGGGTGGCGCCCAACAAAAACACAAATTATATAGATAAAGAAAATAAATATTTCTCTTACACTGACTGAATGAAACAAGGGAAAATATATTTTTATTTTTTATTTTATTTCATTATATTTTTTTTATTACAGAATTGCAAAAACAACTTTTTAGGATTTGGGGGATCATGAGACGTCGACATCCATCAACATTTTGGGTCAGATTTTTTTATGGTCGCAATACAATACCTTTAGTGTTCCAAAAGTTAATATATATATATATATATATATATATATATATATATATATATNATATATATATATATATATATATATATTTGCATATATAGTAGCTACATGGCTTCTTTGGTGCTGAATGACAGCTTACAGCTGACTTCTGACAGTCAATATTCAGGTATATACCTAAATTTTGACTCTCAGAAGTGACAGCTGCTAAACACATGTTTTGCAGATCATATGGTTCGGCGTAGGGATAAATAATTTGGTCTGGTAATTTTTCAAAGCAGTCAGCTGTCAGCTGTCAGTCAGCATCAAAGAAGCCATGGGGCTACTGTAGCTTGAAAGCTATTGGTTTTATAAAAATATGATTCCAATAAAAGATTTGTATTATAAATATGTCTACATATTTGAGACTATAAATAGTTTCATATCTCCAATAGTTTCGGAGATTTGATAAAATATGAGAATTTACGCATCAGACAGAAACCCTTAAAGTCATTTTGCCAAAATATTGAGAATAGTCATTTTGTTTGGAGTATCCATATTTATTTATTTTCAAATGAAATTTAATCAAAATCTTTAGAGCCGATTTTGAGAAAATTAATGTTTTATCTTTTTTTACTTTAGTAAACTATCCTTAATTTTTGGTTTGGATATCCAATTCCAAAAATTCCTTGAGGCAGCCCTATGAAAACCCAAGATACCAAATTTTAGCCCAATCGGTTAGATAATTTAGGCTCTAGTCCGAGATACAGACAGATTGACATAAGGAAATTCAAAAACAACTTATTTGGACTTGCGGGTCATAAAACGTCAACATTCAGAAATATTTATATTTCAATTTTATTTTGATGAACACAATACTTTATCTGCCTGTACGATAGCGAGAAAGTAAAAATCTTGTTTTATAGTTGTTAAATGATAGTTGATTCTTGAAAAAATTGTAGTTTTTTGAAAAATTATTTTGTTTTAAATTGGTATCTAGGGTTTATCTTATAAGATGAATAATAATTTTTCTAATTTTTCTAAACAGAATTAATTTCAAGGTAGTTTGTTTAATTATGACAAATATTAGAAAATTTAATTTTTTTGAAAATTACCTTGAAGGTTTTAATTCAAAATGGATACATTGGAATGGATTTTCATGATTAAATTAAAAATAATCTGAGGGTAGTTTACAAATAAATGATTTTCTAAAATTAAATACAATTTGTTACTAAAAGTATTTAATATACTTTTGTAGACCCAGCTGATAATACACTAGCTAAAAATAGTTCGACTATAGAACATTCGAAAGTTCTAGTCCATCAAACCATCGGTGATAAAGGATAAACCCAAATTTAATCAATTACATGTTTTGGACAGTGTCAGGAACTGGGCCAAAATCATTTTATAAGTGTGCATAAATGCTTAAAGTTGAGTGAACGAGTTCCGATGTTTTATGATTCTCCTCGTCTTACCACCCAACCAGTCAAATTGAACAAGATTGTATTCTAGATGAAACATGTTCGCATGTATGCCTACATGCAGGGATAGTGAGAAATAATGAAGGAAAAACAACTTAGTTATATACTTGACCAAAGTTGGAACCCCAATATTTCCATCATCAGAAAACGAGATAAGACTAGAAAGAGGCCTTTACCTGCGATTCCACCGGCACATGTTTTGCCTTGTTTTGTTTGTTTTTAGCACTGCGCCTTACTACCTTGTCAGTCTATATGCATGTGTACTAATTACGCTAACGATCTAGGGAATAAGGCAAGTCGGATTTATATGAAGTGTATCAGCATATTCGTGGAGGGAGAGTGGAAAAACCATTTGGGGAAAACCACCCTCAATACACCCGACTGAGATTCTGACCCCGATATCCCTGTCTTCGGCAGTTTAGTCTATTATGAGAGTGATGCCTTAGACCATGCAGGCACCGATTACCCTTTTTAAAAGATTGGAAAATTATGGATATAATTAATGTGAGTATTCCATATTTTCCACCAAACTGTTTAGGAAGAAGACATTTTGACTTTTGTATAGACTTTGACCAATGGATATTGCTAGGAAAGTTATATAATTGATGTTTTATAAGTGATTAAATGTTTTCTATTAGTTATTTGTAGTTCTTTTCTCGGTTATTTTAAGCCAGTGATCTGATGGTGGAGCTAAGTTGCGTGTAGTCACAATGATATACTTAAACTACGAGTTCCGAGTCTAGGTTGTTCGTCAGTAAGGCACACCCCACTGGTGCCCCTCACGGTTGGTACCACGCACTTCTCTTACTACGCGTTAAAGGTTCCACGTACGGATGGTATCACGAAATTATCTCCTCACGCATTGCTACTACCACGCATTGCTGGTACCATGCACTTTTTGTATCACGCACGACTGGTAACACGTGTAAGCCATATCACTCAAATCTGGTATCACAGAGGGTCCATACCACTCATGGCTAGTACCAAGCAATACTGGTACCACGCATGAGTCGTACCAAGCACGGCAGGACCAAGTTGGACTTGTACCATTTAATGCTTTCACAATAAGTGGCTCGTACCCCTCCCGGATCATTTCTCCACACTTAAAGCACCCACTGTTTGTTGAACCCTGACCAAAAGTACTTCTCTCTGAGCTCATCCCTGGGACACGACTGTTCCCCAATCCAGCCTGCCTTCATCCTTCTCAGGTGTCCCACTCAGAGAGACAGCATTCCTAAGCTAACAGTCACTACGCTGCCCCTAATGATGGCTTCAGCCTGGTCAAACACACGATTCTTGGAATGGAATGGTTGACATTAGCACGCCACCTTAAATTATTGACTGTGACCCTCGCAGGAGAGCACGCGGCCTAGTACTAGGTTCATTTGGTCTGGTTTTCTGTCATACTGAGGGGTTTTTCCTTAATTGTTTCACACTCTTCTTCCTTGAAAATGAAGAGATGCATTATTTAGATTTTACTTAATTCATCACGTTAGCACTATTAATATCGTGAAAGGGTAGTGAGACGGGGTGTAAAAACAATTAGGAATAATAAAATACTGTGATGATAGATCAAACTATGTACTTTCCAAAATAAAATCATTGCTGTTTGTCATTTTATACTATACTCACGGTGAGAGTAAATTATAGTAAATATTTACAGTTTGGAAAGTTTAGCACCTTTTTGCAATGGTTATCATAGGCATCACACTCGTAATATATGGTATTTCTCAGGTTTGAATCTCACGTGTATGTACTGTGTTTAGTTTACCACACGTGATATATCAATTAAATGTTTCACCCCTTCCCCCCTCCCCTTGCACGCTGAAACAGGTAATTTTTCTTTAAGCTACTATATATTTTATATAACTATTTTTCAGAAGAATTTGTTGATCCATCTGGAGGTGTTGTGTTCCTCCACAAATATAGTCTGATAACAATGGTCTAGTTCCTCCGCGGATATAAGTAGTCCTATAGCAATGGTCTAGTTCCTCCGCGGAGATAAGTAATCCGATAGCAATGGTCTAGTTCCTCCGCGGAGATAATTATACCGATAGCAATGGTCTAGTTCCTCCGCCGAGATAAGTAGTCCGATAGCAATGGTCTAGTTCCTGCGCGGAGATAAGCAGTCCGATAGCAATGGTCTAGTTCCTCCACGGAGATAAGTAGTCCGATAGCAATGGTCTAGTTCCTCCGTGGAGATAAGTAGTCCGATAGCAATGGTCTAGTTCCTCCGCCGAGATAAGTAGTCCCATAGCAATGGTCTAGTTCCTCCACGACACCTCAAGGGAGGGATTGTAAGTAGTCAGAGTGCAATAGCCTAGTTCCTCCATATTTTATTTCACCTGAGTACGACGACTAGTGACCTTAGTTTTGGTTGTAATGACAGCCCGGGTAGCATTCAATCCTAGATTCGAGTCTTACCACGTATACTCTTGATTCAAGATTGAATACAATTTACATTCACTAGGAATGCATTATGACATATTAGTGACTTATTTTTAATAAATGACATCCTACCAGTCTGGAAAATTTGTATTTAACCACACCTTTTGGGTAGGGATGAGGTAAGAAGATTTCAAAGGAAGTATAGCCAAATTTTCAAGAGGGAAAGTGGAAGATTATTTAGGAAAAAATACTTAATATACCAACCTGTGGATCATACCCCACCTCCTAATCACAATAAACTCAGACTAGTCAGCGCACCCATTGGTGTGGGTCGTGGGGACCCTTGCAATATACAACATTATTTTTACTATATTTTAAAAATGTTACCAATTTGTTCAAAATAGTGAGCCTGGAGCATTACTTTCACACTATACACACCACAACCTATCGTAAGAATACTTGCCAAAAGACCAAGCTGTGTATCCCCCACTCCCCTTCATTTCCACCTTTCTTACACTACTTGAGCCGACATTACCACATTATTTATGCACTCGCCCTAAGTGACTTCTTAAAAGCTCCTCCATACCCTTCCTCCTCTCCCCTCCCCTCCCTAGACAACCCACACCAAGAGCTCCAGTGCTATTTTCACGCTATATTCCTTATTCATGATGTGTAAAAGTGTATTTGTAACAGAGACACACACATATATTGCTAGTGTTAGGTTAGTGTTAGTGTGTGAGGTTTGGATATAAGAATCTAGTTGATATGAGGTAAGTTGAGCGTGGTGCCCTTAAAAGGCAACCCTCACTATGTCATATCCCGCAGGTGTGGGAAGTCGAGTTTGGGAACACGTAAGTTAGCGTCAACTCTAAAAACTTTATGAGAACCTTGGATTTTGAAGAAATGATATGATGTTGATTCAAAGAAGTAAGACGTTAGACTTTTATTATCAGTACTAGTGGATCGTTGCAGCGATGCCTACATATCATTGCACTAAAATATATTCTAGATTTTTTACTGAAAAAAATGTATACAGTAAGACCTCACTTGACTTTATAATAAAGGTTTACTCGTCTCAGGCTATCAAATTACATGTATATTTAGCTTTCATTGTTTGATTTGAATCAAAAATCATATTTTCCCTCTTCCGTCCACGATGATAGATTTAAGGTGACTTCCCTCCCAGCTCTTGAGCTATTCGTTGAACCAAATCATTCAACTAAGAAATATTAAACTGTTATTATTTTTAACCAAAGATAAATATTTTATTTACCGATCTACAATGCTACGCAAATAGTGGTTTCCATGGTGATGTAGACAAAGAATGATTGTACAGTTTAGCCGCTGCCCACACAAAATTAAAATATGGAAAATTAGCAAGAAGAATTTAGTTTTAGTTTCAGGCTAATATTTTTGCTGACATCCTGGACCCTTAACCTTTCAAATGACTTAGTTGGTTAAAATAGGTAAAACCGTTTACTCCTAATTTAAACTATGAAAATGGGCTTATTAAATTATATATAAAAATGTGTGTGTGTGTGTGTGTGAGAGAGAGAATTAGTGTGTATGAGAGAAAGTGAGAGAGTATTTGCGAGAGAGAGAAGGAAAATATATGAGGGAGAAGGCAGGTTAAAGTGTGTGATAATGTGTGTGTGTATGAAAAAAAGCTATTGTAAAATTTTGGGAGGGACATTGTGTGAAAGAGAGAGAAAATGTGGGGTTATGTGAGAGAAAGTTTGAGAGAGAAATTTAGAGATAGAGAAATTAGTTTAGAGAGAGACAATATGAATGAGAGAGATTTAGAGACCAAGCTTAAGTGAGTGTGTTTGAGAGAAAGTTAGAAAGTTAGAGAGAGAAATTGAGTGTGAGTGTGATATAAAGAGAGTATGAGATATAGTGAGTTTGAGAAATAGTGAGTTTGAGAGATAGAAAGTGAGTCTGAAATAGATAGAGCAAGATTGATATATAGAGAGAGTGAGAGTGATTTAGAGAGAAGGAGTTTGAGAGAAAGCTTTGGAGTGATAGAGAGTGAGCGTTTGAGAAATAGAAAGCGTTTAAGAAAGAGTGAGTATTTGAGTGAGATAACATTTTAGAGAGAACTTAAGATAGAGAGAGTATAATAAAGTTAATGTGAAAGAAATTGTGTGATAGAGAGTGTATGTGAGGGTGTGTTAGAACGTTAGAGAGAATGTGTGTGAGAGCGTGAGAGAGAATGTCAGATAGATATAGAGATAGAGAATGTGGAAATATAGATGGGGTACACAAAACATTACTTTTAAATAACATATTCTCATAATTAAGCGGTTTAATGGAAACATAACTTAACTTATGTATTTGTATTGTGTTACTATTCGTTAAAATGAACATCAAAATACATTATTTGAATAAAATTAACATCAAAACCTATTATTTGATAAAAATTAACACCAAAGCCCATACTTAATCGGTTAAAATAGCTATTTTTATACATTATACAAGATCATTTTACCGTTTTTGAGCTTATAATACATACCAAAACATATCTAAACATTATTTTATCATGCGTGAAACAAAACATAGACAATATTTTCACGAATTTAACTTAAAATTTTAAATTTCGAATTATGTTAATTAATATTGATTTTAATGGAAATTAACGATAGCAACATTCCAATAAAAAATAAATGTTTTCCCCAGTTTAGGCATCTCAATTAAGATGTGCTATGATCCGTATTCAAGGAGAAAATTGGGATGTGTTTGGACCAACAAAATATAAAGATCGAGTTATTACTTTCTAGCCAAAGAGATATAAATTTTATTTAAAGATATAAGGCTATGCAGAAAACAACGGTTTTCATGGTAATTAAATAAATAATGAACATCTTAAAAATTTTCTGTGAAAATTGGGATTTCGTGGGAAAAAAACTATTTTTCCCGACATCCTGGACTCCTAGCCGTTAAAATGAGTGGTCGTTGTCACAATACGTTCAGTCATTTACTCGTAATTTCTACTATCGGAAACGGGCTTATCATATTATATATAAGATAACAAACGTAGAATAAAAGTTCATGTTTCTCAATATTAACCATCCAGCCCGCTATCACAGAAGAGAGCCAGACTTTCAAGTATTGACTTTTAAATACTCCGTTTAATGTATAATGTTGATGAACATCACACCATTATAAGTTTTCTCATACTGTATTCTCACTATAATTGTCTTTGATGATATTTGTACTAAAATGTTAACTGTCACACTTTTATAAAACTATTTAATTACATACGTTAAATACCAGATAACACTTTTTAAGGTAAAATACTAACTGTTAATTCACTGTTAACGGGTAATAAATACTAAGTTAATAAATGCGAAGTAGAACTGAATTGTTCCCGGAAACTTAAGATCTGATGAAAGAGCTATGATATTGGCAGGGTAGAGGAGGGGGAAGACCCCGTTTCCATTTTTGTCACTGTTGCCAATATTACAACAAAACAAACTAACCCGGTTGAGACAAAGTGAAACCATAATCCTTCCCTTGTTTATTATTGGGAGTTTCACCATATGCAGTACAAGTGGTGCAACTATGATTTCGTAGAGCTTCATGTGACTTTGGTTATCTACACTGTTTGATCACTGTGGTCTCAAAACATAAACTTTGACTAGGGAAGTGGGTCACAAGTGTAACCAAGCAGTTCCTAAATGACTATAGTATGTACGATCTAAGCTTTACTTTAAATATATGTAAATATATATATATATATATAATATATCATCTAAGTTACACCTTTCTTGTATTACGTCGCCTACCTCTTTGTATTATATTTGTATACCATTAACAAATTAAATATCTTTAATATTAAACCCCTTTAAATTCTTGGTGGTACAATTATTATGGCCATAAGGTTAACTGTCTAACTCCTAGCAATATGAAAACTAAATGGATCCCACCTTTGTGGCGTAACTAGCTAACGCGCTATTTTCGTGTTGAGATAGACTGCCGAGGATGGGGAGATTGAGGTTCGAATCTTGGTCGAGTGAATTGGGGGTGGCTTTCCCTAAGCGATCCTCCACTCTCACTCCCCGCAAATGTGGGTTAAATTTCTCTAAATACAACCTTCCCAATTCCTAATTCATTAGAACTATTAGTACTTAAGCTTATAACCCGAACGGGTACCAAAACGCGGTGCTAAATAAAAAAAACTAGATGGAATTTTATTTTAAATTGGATTTCTGGCTCACTATATATAGTGCCTCTGCGCTTATGAAAAATATTCAAGAACAGTTTTTGAATATTTGTCATGAGCCTAGAGGCATTAGATGACTAACTTTTTAAATTAAAAGATAAAGTTGTCATTAAATTCCAGTACACCTTGACACTAGGTCTATATTTAATAACTGTCGGGGTCCTCATGTGAATAAAATTAAATTCTATGTTTCTAATAAAGCAATATTTTATTTATTTATGTCAAAAAAAGTTTTGCAATAAAAACTGCAAAATAACTTATTTTTTCTCTCGTCCCTTACATCCCCACCTTTACAGTTTGAATTTACAGGGCTTATATTGGTTAAGATTCAAACTAAGTGAAGAATGATAGGCTATGACCAGTAAGACGTGGTACAAATGAGTTCATTAAAGGGGGTCGACCAAGCAAAATGGTCACTCTAATTTCAAATTAAGGGGGACTCTGGTTTCAAAATTAGGGGTACTGGTTTCAAATGTATTAGCGCTAGGTTTCAAATTCTTGTCATTTTGTTTCAAAATATGTGTCTACTTTAAATAATTTAATGTTGAAATTTGTTAAATCAAAGTGATACAAGTTTCTACAATATTAAATCAAAATTAAAACCAACACAATACAATGTAATTTAATTAATATATCTACCCTATAGATAATTGTTTTAACAACCAACTACAACATAAAAGATCGAGTGTAACGAAACTTCTATAATTCGAACTAAATGGGAAGAAAGATTGTCCGGATTACTGAAAGTAACGGATAAACTACAAGGACATTCAAAAAAAGCATATACATAATATATGCAATAGAGTAAAGCTATGTATTTGCTGTATTATACCACATGCTACTGTTAACGATATAATTTGCTCCCTCCATGCGGTTCTCCTTGCCAAATTTTTAAATGAATATACTATCTTGCTGGAATAGGGCCAATCAAAGGTTGCACTTAGATACGATATTAATAAATCTGTTAATAATATGCTAGTTTGGTTTTTACTGATTGAATACTAAGCTATGTTCTATATCTCTATACATGTATATAGAATTATAAATATGTTTTAGTGTTGACATTTTTCATTCTGGAAGGTTCATAAAACCTAATCATTTTTTTGATCACTAACTCCTGAATAATCATGAAATAAAAGGCAACACGTTTATGAAAATAGAATGGATATTTGTGAATCGAATTGTGTAGGCTATTAAGGAGGTCACAACACACATTATATTGGCATTTGTATTTCCCTGCGATGTAGCAAGTGTCATATTTCCCATGAAAAGTAGAGTCACCTCTCAATTAACTGGCAGTTGCAGGTTTGAAGTCTGAAAGCGGCCCCTAAACGCTCAAAAATACTGTGTAATCTTTTGTGCAATAATATTTCTAGACAATTCAATTACTCAAAAATTGAGTTGAGCAATAATTCAGTTTATTCAAGTGATATGGATGTAAGTTGTGTAGCTTTTTGTTTGGATTCTAGTAAAAGAGAAGAGAAGTTGGACGAAGAAATGGTGCTTTAAAAGACCACAATAAACACGAGAAAATTACTGAAAGAATTAAGAGTTAGCAAGCCAAATTAGTATCAATATTTTCTACGTTTATATAGTTCAAAATTTGAGACATTTATGACTTTGATTGAACTTAGATTTATATAAAATAATATTTTCATGTGAGACACCATTCCGCCAAGTCAGCGTCTGTCTATTACAGTGTGGTACCATTCTACTGGAAATTCTTTTGAAGATCTGATGTTCAAAAGTGCCGTATCACCTACAAGTATTGTATTCATTGTAATTTAAGCTTTCCGTAAAATAATACATGCAACTAAAGAAGAATTTCATACAGTTCGGTTACATGTGCTTGACTGAGCGTGTAAGGGGCCGCTAAAAAAAGAATCTTCATCAACATTTTAGGTATAAATTTGCTTTGAACATAAAACGAATTTTTATTTTGTTAGAAAGTGAATGATAGATTCATATGTTGCTACAGTCAACGATAAACCCAATTAAACAATCTATAAAATTTTATCATGTTTATTAAAATTTATAGAAAGTTCTGAAACGGTCGCAAATATTTCTTGAGAATATGGTCATTGCTCTTAATACTGATAATATTCTTGGTAGGTTTTCAATGGACTTAATGTAGATAATTAACTGTACATCGGTGTGCTGGTATGACTTATGAGAGGTGGATTTATTTGTACACAAATTTTATACAAATTTCTCAGTTGGCCACCTTATAATATTATTTTTGGCCCCAATTTGTTTCTCTGGAGACAATTTTTGTAGTTCCACAGCACAAGTCTTAAGCGAGTTTGTCATTTTAGCTTTCATTTGATTTAAGATAATCACACGCTAAAGCTATTAGCCTGTTACACCCCATTCTGTTACCTTTTATCTACGACCTTAAGTAAGATAAAAGGAAGCGTGAGTAAGCTATGGAACAAGTGACAAGGGAAATTATTAGTAATATTTAAAAGCAACAATATAGATGGTTTATTCAAAACAATAACACTAGAGCAGAAAACTTAAAAAGGTCTCATTAATCAAACTGAGATATGTTGAAAATCAAACAAATAGTTAATAACTTCATATATTTAAATTACTCAGATAATTTAAGAGAGAGTTATAAACTTGTAATATATCCAATATTCAAATGGGTCAGTCTTGAAGAGACAGAACAACCCGTAACGTTGAGTTTAGTACAATAAATCTAAAATATTAATATACATCAGGATAATATATAAAGACTATAAGGGCTTAATGTGTACCTTCAAAATGTTAACAAAGTGTCTTTTTCATATCAACGAATAAAGACTTCAAAAACGTTAACTTTACATGTTAACTTTCAATAAGAAACTTTAAAATACATGAGAATTTGGCTAACAGACTTTAATGAAACAAATAGCCGAAGCTATTGTTGATGCATTTTAGAGAGGATACTACCTCATAGATATCATATTCTAAAAATTGAAAAATGACACCTGTACACGGGAATCGAAACCGGGACCTTCGGCTTAGTATGCCAATGCTCTTACCACTGAGCTACCCAGGATTCGTCCCGTGCCCATGGTCATTCTTCATTCATAGCTTAAGGCAGAGTCTGAGATAGACGTGGAAGTCGTCAGCTTATAAACATGTGATTATATAAGATCACAGCCAACAGACAACGCAGCCATCAGTGACTAGGTAGTTGGCCTTTTTGCGGCCAATTGTCAATTATACATATAATTGTACAGGATTGCATATATTGATGAACTAAATAGCCGAAGCTATTGTTGATGCATTTTAGAGAGGATACTACCGCATAGATATCATATTCTGAAAATTGAAAAATGACACCTGGACACGGGAATCGAACCCGGGACCTTCGGCTTAGTATTTGTTTCATCAATATATGCAATCCTGTACAATTATATGTATAATTGTCAATTGGCCGCAAAAAGGCCAACTACCGAGTCGCTGATGGCTGCGTTGTCTGATGGATGTGATCTTATATAATCACATGTTTATAAGCTGACGACTTTCACGTCTATCTCAGACTCTGCCTTAAACTATGAGTGAAGAATGACCATGAGCACGGGACGAATCTTGGATAGCTCAGTGGTAAGAGCATTGGCGTACTAAGCCGAAGGTCCCGGGTTCGATTCCCGTGTCCAGGTGTCATTTTTCAATTTTCAGAATATGATAACAGACTTTAGTCCAACTCCCCTGTGACGATTAGATCCCGACTCGATATTAGGAAATGAAAACAATAATATTATTAGTAAATAATAATGAAAATACCATATTTAGAAGCAATCCATAGAAAACGATTAGAAAATATACTAAAGTCAATTAATTTCATAATTAATCAAATTGATCAGAATATTACGTTACATCAAACTATATTTAAAAATGCAAACAAAAATAAGAAACTATAGTTAAAATATACAAAATAATTATTTTTATACACAATTTCAAAACAATTTACATCTAACTCGTTCAATTCCAAGTCAATTAACAATTGTGGCTATCTAAAGACGACAGACAAAATATAGAGCCTCATTTCAAATTTAACAATCAGGTAAAAATTAATAGATTTAGATAATAGAAAAATAATTACATCTATCATGGCTGACACTAAGAGTTAAAATTTAAATCAGAGTCCAATAAATAAATCGCCATAGTTACGATTCTGATGAAGATATATAATATATATGTTTTATCCTGACATTGTCTAGGTCCAGGACAATGTTCCTCGGTCAAGAAATGAAATATAATAGTCATTTTGGCGTACACGAACATCACAATTTATAGTTGGTTTAGTCTAATAGAATCAAGGTGGGAGAACAGAACACACGCTCGATGATGTCAACGCGGCTTTTTGGACAATCATTTAGACTCTTTGTAGACAAGACTCCATCAGACTTCCAATCGTTCTTCAATCACCTGATGTTTTTAAAGTAGTTCATCTTTCTACCATCAGAGGGCAGGTGAATAGGTAAATGGTCTTTCTCTAGTCGGGTCCAATATTGGCCGGCCAATTATATGTTAGTTGACCAAGATGGAGTGGACTACATCTTGTTGGAACATCGTAGCTCTCTCGGCCCATATGTCAATTTAGGATGATAGGTGTAGGCCAGTCTTGGTGGTTGCTGGTTTCAGAAGATTCAATCGGTAAGTATACAAACAGTTTTATTATGTTGACATTGATTATATAGATAAAATAATAGTTCAGAATTGTTTTATTATGTCATATAAACCTACAGAAACTACAATAGAGAATAGTACTATCATAGGGATTCTTTTAGTGTCAGTATACTTGGAGCGGGTAGTATGAATTACAGAGAGTTATGCGTAAATATCAGATTGGGGCGGGTCCTATTGTAACATAATTTAATGTAATGTTACAAGCCCATCCTGTGTAGTTGTCTCTTTCTTCTTGTGTGTCAGATAATTTGTTACACTCTTTATTTCTCTATCGGGTTTGAATTTTCATTGTCTACCAGAATCATCTGTAACAAAATTAAATGTTAAATTGATGATATATTAAATATATTAACATTTTTTTTATCACCACGTATTACTTCCTGTTAAGGTTATACACTTACCTATACAGTTTTATGTTTACATACCTTTTAACAACATTATCTATTAGGCAATTCCTGGTAGAAAAATATACATAAATGGTTAAAGAATTTCAACAATATTTAAATTTTCCACATTGCCTCGGAGGTATAGATGGAAAGCACGCTGCAATCAAGACACCACCCAACTCTGAATAAATGTTCTATAACTAGAATAACTTTTTCGGTTTTGTAATACTGTCTGCAGTGAATTCAAAATACGAATTTATCATAGTAGCTGTTGAAAGGAAGGATCGTGTGTCTGATGGAGGAATCTCTAACAAATCAAATTTCGGTCATTTGCTAAGATCAAATAGGATGCATATCTCCCCTTGATGACGTCCTTGCTAAAAGTAAAATGTTATACCATTTGTGTTTGTGGAAGTAAATGCGTAATTTTGTTAAAGTCTTACAGTCAAATAGGATTAACTTTAAAACAAAGAAGTTTCAACTTTTGTCCAAGTCACGCACCCCGGATAGTGGAAAATGCTTTTAGAATTTTAAATTAATAATCATTTGGAATGTTTCAAAGAAGTATTAATTTATCACCTTAGAAAGCAATGATAGTAGAAATAGCTCGTTGTTATTTACACAATTGTTTGAGGAAAAGGAAATATAATTCACACTGCCATATGGGAAACACCGATAGCGAACGGTTAGAACGAGAAGTTTAATGTTGGGTTTGTGGAGAGTAAGAAGAGAATTAGTACGCTTAAACGCTTCGCACTCAAAAAATTCATCTGAAACCAGGAAATTGATCAAAGATAGTATTTGCGAATATTTTAGCAACGATGAAAAACTTGGCAAGGTGATATTTTTAGTTAATGTAAAAATTAATAATGATTTATTGAATGCAAGATATGTATAATAAATTTATTTAATATAAATTACTTATACTATTTGTAGAATTAATTTCCTCTCCCATTTACTCCAGTTGATAAATTGTGTTAGTTGAATTTTGAATTACATCATCATCTCCAAGAAAACTAATTTCTTCAAATACCATAAAGTTGATTCTTCCACATCGTCAGTAATAGTGCTGCTATGTTTCGAATAATTTAGTCACCTTAATTCCTTCCGGAAATTTATCCTGAGTGAATTGAATTTCTTTGTGACATCTTCTCTTGCTACTTTTGGGCATTTATACCTATATTTATTAATTAAAACATTTTTGTATCTGATTCTGTACTCTTACCTGCTTCAGTGGCCTAATGGCAAGAGGTTTCACTCTTATATTAAACTGGCTTGCTGATGACGGGGAGATATAGATTCAGATCCCTATCAGGCCTACTGAGGTATGTTTTCCTAAACGGTTTCCCAATCTACTTCCACACAAATGCAGGTAGGTTTGTCTACACAATGTTTCCTTCCTCATCCCTGCCCTAATATTATAATTATCATATAGGCGTATAACCTGAACACATAGTAATCTTCAACAAATTAAAAAAAATACTCTTTTAATTTAAAATTTCATAAGGCCAAATTTAGACAGTGGGCTGCCAGTTGGACAACACCGATCTGAAGAGTAATTCTCGCAAAAGATTGAACTGCCGATTGTAGGGAGATTGGAGCTCAAATTTATCTCAGGTATAGTGTGAGTAAATTCACCATCCACACAAATAATGGTAAATTCCCTCTAAATTCTACTTTACTGATCAATATTCCATTAGTATTTTTATATCTAAACCAGAAAATAGTATACATATACACAGGGTGTTTGAAAACTCAACGCCACAACTGCATATAAAACTTGTTTGAACCTAAATTAACACAAACTCTCTGTATACTTACATCTGGAATCCTATGCTAATACCATAAAATTGGGTTTAAAGTTTCGGCATACAGCACCGGGAGATCAAAGTTGTTAAGCATTCATGTACAGCAAGTTGCATAGGAGATAGGGGCGCAGCGCTGCACATGTAATAATGGCAAACAATCTCTGTAATATCGGACCGTTAATGATGAGCCTCAGAACGTATTCACATTTCTAGATGGTCTGGTGTATTGTTTACTATTAACTGTGGTATGTTCTGCTGCCATGCTCAAAGATGTTAAGGTGTGCAGTTTCGCATGTCTACCTCCTACACAATCTGTTGTACACGCATGTTTTCACAGATTTAATCTCCTGGCGTTGTACGCCGAAAGTTTAAAACAATTTCATGGTATTCGCATAGTTTTCCGGAATGTAAGTCTATAGGAATTTTGTATTACTTTTGGTTAAAACAAATTAAGTGGAGTTTGGGCTATGAGTTTCCAAACATCTTGTCTGTGTCATCTTTATTTAAATAATTTTTTTGTTTTGAATTTTTACCAAATGAGATAAAAGTTTAGATCCCCCATTGTCTAGGAGAGATGGTAATATGTAATTTGTGTAGAGAGAGTAGGAGCCAGAGTTTGTAAATAATGTAATATATTGTATTGGAGTAGCACTAATTTGTGTATATTGACAACTTACGATGGTTGTTCATACATAACTTTTTACTGTACAATCATATAACATAGATACGTGTAAAATTTAAAATTTCGTCAAATAGTTAATTATTTATACAAAATCAATTTGTAAATTTTAACCAATTACGATTTTATCTTCTGTACTCGCTTTGCTCGTTGTGGGCTACGCCCCCAAACACCCAATGGGTGTAAACTGATGTAATTCCAGCATTGCTTCGAACGTTGATTTACTTTTAAAATTTTATGATTTTAGCTGTCCCATAAGCGTGTACCACAAGAAGCCTCCAAAGAAAGGTCCGTACCGACTTTAAAGTTTCTCCATTATTTTGATTTTTTAGGGTTAATTTTTTTAGTAATTTTTAGAATATTTCCATCGGTTACAGGCTAGAAGCTATAATTTTGGCCAAATTTCAAGTTTACAGCTCATCTGGAAGTGGGTTACCATTAATGTCAATGAGTGAGTGAGTCAGCCATGTGACTTTATAAAATAGTGATGTCATGTTAAACACGCTGCAGTATCCATGCTTATCAGGGGAAATTAATAGTATTTTATTTTAAATTTCTTTGTATTTGCGTTAAAAAATTTCCTTATAGAATAATTTAAAATAAAAGTAGTATCTACTATATTCAGCAGCAATTTGTAACATTTAAAAGAGCTAGCCTGATATATTAATGTTTGTACAGCACGATTAGTGTGACATTTGATATAACGATTGAATTGGGTACAAGTTTGCTGTTCTGTATTATAATAATTAAAAAGGGATGATGTCTTATTTTATAAATTAAAAGTTCTGGTGCTTTATAGTTTTTTTCAGTAGATAAACAGTTTTTTGTTAGATATTTCACACGTTGTAGACTTTAATAAAAGCCCGACTATTACGTTATATGTATGATAATTTCCGACACGTGAAATTTAGAACACAGATTAAGATGTCATAGACTCTACTTACACGGCTCCTCGTTAGGAAGGAAAGTAAAGAGGTGCTTACCCTGAAGGGGTATATCAAGCGACATTTCCTTCTCGAAGATTCATAAAAGAAAAGAGGTGTGGTCATCCATGTGCGTTTCTGTTCACAAAACTGTGTTGTTCTTTTAAACAGAGACGTAGGAGGATGTCGCCAAACTTTTCAACTTAACAGCCTAACACAAATAAATCTTACTACCCACTCATTTATAATATCGTAATTTTGAATAAAGATGAGAATAATACATTATTGAGATGTATAATTCCATGCCATTACAAATTATAGTGAACGATATTGGATCACGCTTTACTTCCTCTTGATTCCTCACACAGAGGAATTAGGTATTGTAATTGTAAGAAAATCAATCTCAAAATGTTTATCGATATTGACGATATAAGACCCTTGAACCCGAAAGATTAATTTTCACGATGTCTGTGTGTCTTTATCGCAGACATGTGAGTATCATACAAAATAGTCTAAAATGCATTCAGTTATAGCTCAAGAAAAGTTTAGATTTCAAATGGATAGAATAAAATAAAGTTCAATGATAAAAATAAATAAACAACTTAACTGTTTCTAAGAAGTTTAAAGCAAATAAAATAGTGTATTTACAATACATTTTATCGTTTAGAAAATTAGTAAAGCCTTTACTGATAAGAGAGATTCTTAATTTTTTTTATCGTAATATTAATAATAGTTTCCTTTATTATAGTGCTGGCCAACGGTCGTGAGAACTACGACAGTCCACCACTGAAAAGTACACGAGTACCATAAAACCACGTGTAATAACAAGATAAGATATAATATAAAGTATAATAAACATAGCTAAATAATAATACATATTTATGAATAGTTTAAAAAATAATGAATAGTAATAAAAATAATAAATAAACAACTAAAGAGTAATAAAATAACAAGTATTTGAAAATTAGTAACAACAAGCATAACAATAAATATGAATGATATGAATTTAAATATTAGAGGCTTCGCCCCTACAGGATAAATTTTTGATAGAGGAATTCCTTAAAAAAATCACTGCGTTTGGCTTTTCTTTTTGGATAAAGTAGAAATTGTAAAATCTGGAATTAACGCTAAGTATTCAATGAACTGTAGGGCTCACCTCATAAGAGTTGTTGAGAGAAAATAATTTTGGATTACGAGAGACCCAAGAAGGGACATGATCAAGAGCAAATTTACAAGAAGTATTGCTATTGAAAATATCCAAAACAAAAAAGGGCATTACAAAAAAGTCTACGTGATTAGATTTTGTGGCCCTAAGAAGTTTCAAATTCTGTCTTAATTATAATAATTCTGGTTAGTACGCATTGACAAATTTTCTTTGTACGTTTTACAACCTAATAGATAGAGTTAGTTAAGGTAATGGAATTCCAAGAACAGTAGCATATTCTAGCTTAGATCTAACCAGGGAAAATAAGAAATAATAGTAATAATTATAATAACTAAAGTGTATACCCTAGGGTTTGGACTAAGTAACCTAATTGAAGGTGCGTCCGAAATTATTATTACTCTTCGTGTGCTAATACTAATAGTTGTGATCATCACAGCTTGAGATTGAGAGCAGGAGATTGTACTCATATTTAATGTTTAGTTGAGTAAATAGTTTGTTCACAATCAACTCACATGCATAAAAATATTGTATTGAATTGGACAGTGTGAAATTATCGTGGATTGAAGTGGCTTTCATCGTTAAAACCATAAATTGGAGTGTGTTCTTTTATCACCGTGTCATTATAGCTGTTCAGGTTATACGGATATTATGTATTAATTACGCTAACGCGTTAGGGCTGGAAACGGTTTAATCCAAAGGAAAGGTACCAATATTGTGAAAAACCATTTAAGAAAAACTTTTCTTAGTGCACCTGACCGGGATTCAAACCCTGATATTGCTGTTTTTGGCAGTATAGTCTATTGCGATAGTGACTCCCTAGACCACATGAACACCGAAGCGGTAATACAAGTGTAGAGCAGTGATTCTCAACCAGGGTTCTGTGAGCCCATGGTCGGCGTTACGCGAATTTTTTCTTAAAACTCGGCTCTTTGTTGGTCTGTACATACTTTTTGGCAATGTGGAAATATGTTAAGAGAACTTGTGTAGCCTGAGAGGATGGAGAAAAGAGGGCTGGTAATAATGTTGAGTGTTAAATTAAGTCCAAGCCAAGTTCATTTACCGAAGGACAGAAATTAAAAAATAGAAATATGTAATAAATACTCCTTACATATTCAAACATATGAATCTGAGGCCTTAGCTCAGTCAGTAGCGTGTCCATCTACTGAGCTAGGGGTCCCTTCCAGGTTTGATACCCGGCATGGCCAAAAAGTTTATCATTGGTGAAATGTTGATTAACTCTTTCAGAGTGAGGAATTAATGGCCGAGGACTGGATATTGTGTCTGTCCTAGTCTTAAGTTAGATTATAAGGTATGCGAAGCTACGACGGGCCTAGAAAACCTCTAGTGGAAAATGTATTACTTGAATAATGAAACTGACCCTACCCATATGTTGAAAACAGTAATGGATGTAAAAAAAAATCAAAAGTATTAATAATTACTTTCCATGTTTTTCACGATTATTTTGTAATTTACCTTTGTCATTACATTTATGTGTCAGCCAGGTAAGGATTTCTTGAGATTTTACAAAATATTTAAGGGTTACTCAAAGCAAAGTAGTTTGTGGTAACTGGAATTAAGACTAAAACATTTTATTGATCGGGATATAGCTTGGTATCTACGGTTTTCATGAGGATCCCCTGTTTATCTTTATATTTTCAAAAATTAGCTTTCCAGCCTCAAACTTAAGGGTAATTTACTTCTGGGCGAAAAGAGAAGTAATCGCTTTTCTCTAAATTCGCTCTAACGATATTGATTAAAGTCCATAATATTTAGTTACTGCTTGGAACCACAAACATAATGGAGCGTCTCATTTTCCATGAAAATGACTTTGAGGGAACTTTACATAAACGGAAATTTCAAACCTCGACCACATCTCTTCAACTCTTTGAAATATAAAGCAACTTATAACTGCACTGTTGTAAGACTATAATACGAGATAAAAAAAATTGTATTTGAATTAATATTTTATAAAATCAATTGTTTCCGAGTTACAGACATTTTAAAAAATAAAAATTTGGGAAATGTTGAGTAGAAAATGCACAGAACAAAAAAATAGTCTCTGTAACAGTGTATATTATTATTTAATATATTCTCTTTGGTGGAATGCGATTTTTTTCTATTGTTTCTCTACAACAATTGTTTCTAACATTTTCGTTTCACATATCTTATGCAGAAATTAATTTGTATATGGATTCCATCCGTTCATACAATCAGTTTATTAATACACATAGAGGCTAGCTACTGTTTTGTAAAAAAAAAGACCGCAACAAAAGGGATCGGCTCCATTTATTGACATTTCAAGATTTTGTATGGGTAGTTATTACACAAAAGTGTTTCAAATGGATTGGATCAAACCAAATTCAGCTCCTAGCTATGCATTAGAATATATATATATATATATATCTGAAACCCTCTATGTTTGGTACAAGCAGCATGCAGCTCCTAGAGTTGCATCTATTTCGTCCCAAACATAGAGGGATATTCTCTTAGTCAAGGTGGTGGTGGTGGTGGTGGTGATACTATTATAACAGACTGAATGGTGTATTTACAGTTTATTATGTTTGCTCTGTCTTCAATATTTAGTTTTGTGTCTTTCGTGGTGATAATTAGTTGCTATTGTGTTGTTTTGTGGAATGGGTGATGTTAATATGAGTGATATTACTTCACTAGAGTTGACAAATGAATTTGTTTTCTATTAATCTTATAAAAGTGAAACAGATAATGATGATATTATTGAAAATTTTCACTCCCGAAAGAAAACCAGGAAACTAACCCAACAAAGTAAACGAAAAAGGAATACACTAAAAAAAGCTTTGGCACAAGCTAAAACATATAAAGTGGTCTAAAACGAAAGTGGGCCCTAGAAGGACTGGTCCAGACTGTGTGAGTTTAAATGTTTCAAAAATATCTGTAATCCAAATCGAGAGAAATAACGGGAAGATAAGCTTATTACTTGAAAGTTGTTATATAAATCCTCTCTCCTGATAAAGGAAGTAAAATATAAAGATATTATGAAGCTTGCCGAGACGTATGTGCCACAAAGCTATATAGTTTTTTTTTCTTTCAGAAATTACAATCAGATGCAATGCAAAATTATAAGATGAGATGTATATCAATAACTCAATACGATGAGTGTTAATATAGTTAAAGGACAAATATTTTTGTATTACTACAAAAGGTAGATTTATTTTATTTTAATATTTGGTGGAGAAAACCCATTAAAAACCTTATTTGTGAAAGAAAATATACATAACGTATCAAATGAATGTTTTGGCACTAGCCAATTTAAAAAAAAAATTCAAACATGAACAAAAAAAGTTTTTTTTCATAGAAAAAATTTGTATTCATGTAACAAATTAGTTTTTCTTTCCCTTAAATACGCTTAATCACTCATATTTTAAAATTAATATGACATCTGAGGTTTTATTTAATTTAATAATGTGAATTTTGGTATTTTTTGTACAAAAAAGGTTCAGCTCCAAGCTATATTATATTATAAAATCATAGTTCATACTTATATACACAGTACATTATATTAAACATAATAGTAGTGTCATAAACAGCGCCATAAAAGTATTTAATACGATATAAATGTTTAAGATAATTTTAAAAACTGCTTTTTTAGCTTTCTTGTAAAATTGGCAAAAGTGGAGCTGAACCCTTTTTTGTTGCAAGGTCTTCGATTCTCTTAGGATTTTCTTTTTATCTTTTCTCTCTACATCTTTTGTAAACAGTATTTTCCTACATGAGGACATGGAGGGTACTCTTCGTTTACCTTGAAGTGTAGCAGTATAGCCTTTACGGATTACATTATGACTTTCTTATAAGCTATAACATAGAACACTAGGTAAAGTAAGCTTGCTACATTACAGAATAATCAAAGGGTACCTCCCAGTTTCTGGATTATAAACAGTGGCTGTTAGAGTACAAGCAGATTGAAAAAATCACTTTTAAATAACGTTTAGCCTAGATTCAAATAATATTCAAGCCAAATTTTGTTAAAATTGGTCGACGCATTTGGCAGATATTACGGAGCAAATGGACAGACAGATTTTTGAGTGTCCACCAACATTAAACAGATAATCAGATCTAAAAACGATGTGTATAAGTTGTTTAGCATAGGCTCAAAGAATTTCTCTGCCAAATTTAATTAAACTTGGTAAATCTGTTTGACAGCTATCGTGGAATAAACATCCGAACAGAGAAACGAAATGTCGAATGTTCAAGTTAAAACACAACCTCCCTTCTCTCGATCAAATATACTTTTTACATCACGTTTTTTGGGGCGATAACGGATATTACGGGATGAGGAAAGGGAGGGGAACCACTTAAGCGTAGTACTAATGACGGCAGCATTCACGGAGTAGTGACAGATGACCTGAGCATTACAGTGACGGAAGCTGATCGCAAGAGCTGGCAACAGAGCGAATGTCTGAAAAGATCGTTAGTCACGCCTCGTTGCTAATTTTAACTGTGTCTTTTCGTGGAACGTGTGACCTAAGTTTTATACTCAACACGCATGGGTGATTTTTCCGTACTTAATGTAGTAGATAATATTGTACTGAATTAACTATTGTAACAATCCTGAAATAACCAGTGAAATAGATACCACAATTAAACAACGCGTTATCACGCTGTCATTGGTCTAATCCTTGTTTGGTGAATAGTTAATGTTACCAAAACAATCAAAACTCCTTTCAGTAAAAGTCAGTTTGTATATGTATAAATCAAACTCTTAATGTATACAGTATTTTGAAGTGGTCTGTCATATTTTTTGATATTATAAACAGGTCTATAAAATTACATTTAATTAGAACTATTTCCTTTAATTTTTTATTTACAAATGATATTATTTTGTTAGATTTTTATTTGAAAGTCGAAGAAATGGTTCAATTTGATAATGTAGGATTATTGGTTTCTCTTCTGTGCATGTGTTTTTATTTAAATATAACCAAAAACCATTACCAGTGCTACTACCAAAGAACAGAAAAATTTCCATGTTGTTAATACTTGTTTTGCATAATTGGTCCTACACACAGTAAAATCTCTATTTTTACTCATTTAATCGAAAATATTCCACCCACCTTGGTGGTGAAGTCAACTAACGTGCTAGTTTCACGTTGAGCTAGACTGTCGAGGACAGGAATATTGAGGTTTGAATATCGCTCGGGTGAATGGGGTGATTTCCCTAAATTGATTTCCACTCTTCCTCCACGCAAATGTGGTTTCACTTTATAGTTTCTATATATTAAACCTTCCCAATTCCTAACCTATTCGCGTAACTAGTATTTAAGTGTATGACCTGAATGGGTAGTAATATGAGGTGCTAAGTATTATTATTGATATTATTCCCTCAAATGTACTTTTATTTTACTAAATAGTTTAAGTTGGTAATGGTTTTATAGTGCCATCATAAACACATCAGATTAATCATTCCTGTTGTCACACATGATAAATAAAAATTGTAGTAAATATATCAATAGAGATCAACATTATTTTGGTAAATTAGATTTAAGTATGAGTTATTTTAGATACTATAACAGTTTAACAAAAATTAAAAATTAAATTGGTTTTTTAAATGAAAGATTTCATATTACATCGTTAGTAAATTTGCTAAATTTGCTCTGTTATGTACCCATCTAAGACGTATTTGCTGATGACTTGTATATCTGACTGGTTTTGTAATATAAATAGTGGCGAAGTGGAAAGTCAATGGACAGCAAAAAGCCCATTTACTTCCAAACAATAACGGTTATTCTAAACAATATTTTAAGTTAGTTAAACTAGCTCAGCTCCAAATAAGCTTGATACTGAACGTAATAAAACAATGATTATTTTAACCCAAAATGAAGGAGTTACTACTGATTGGTTGGGGACTAGACCATTGAGGGGTAATTGAACCATTTCTGGCGGTTAAATACGTCAGTCTTTTGTAAAGAACAAGGATCTCATGAGCTCATAATCTCGGAAGCTCGTGAGCTCAGACGCTTTGAAGCTCGATGTAGTAATACCTTAGGACTTAATGGGTAGAGGCCAGATTTGGTGTTACTGACTTAGAGATTCACGATCAGTAGTAGAGTTAATTGACACAGAGGGGCCGTGTACGAAAGCCACCATGCAGAGGTGTGGGTAGGTATCATCGGGGGCGAAGGGATCTCCCTGGTATTGACCCAAGGTCTTCTTAGTCAAGTTGCTAGCATGATGGTCTCACTTCTGACTTACCTTTTCTTTTAGACATGACTATCATCACATTTTTAAAACACTTTTGTCATATACTTTATCCAGTATTTTTCTTTACAATAAAACCCTTAAATACCAGTTTCGATTCACTTATCTTAATGGTTCTTTAACCTTACCCTGAGACTATCCTGAAAAGAAGCGGCCAAGGGGAGGCAGGTAGTGACAGTTATTACAATAAGACTTTGTCCCAATACCCTCTTTGAGTTAATTATTTACACCTATGCATTACATTTGTTTTTGTACTAGTCAAGTTAAACATTTTATTTATTTTATATAATTTATTTCTATTTGTATTTTATAAAACAATGTTTATAGCATTACATTTTCGCTTGTTTTTAGGGGTAAATTGGGGCTAGGAGTTGAAAGGAAGTGTAATTCTACCTAAAGTGACCAACAGTGAAGTCCCCCAAATAATATGACAAAAAATAAAATAGCAGTTGAAAATAAAACTATCACTTTAAGCAATTTAAATGTTTTGAAAATAGAATTGAAGGTGTTATGAATCTTTTAATTCTTCAATAAAGCTATTAGAATAGGCATTGAATAGAAATACAAAAATAAATTAATCATATAGCTATCGGGTAGCAAGGGGTTAGTTAATCTAAGCCCCATCTGTATTGATACAACCCAAATATTTCCAAATTTCTACCCTCGTTGTTGATTAGGTCTAACATATTATCAAAACCATTTGAAAATTCGAGAACATATGGAGGCACGTAGGCCTACCTCTTTAGTTAGATATACGAATCATCCCACAATCCCTTTTCACTCATAAATATTTTTCATATCGAGTCCAACTGCTTATCTCATTTATTAGCGTATTTATCTACTGAGCTTAGGGTCCCGGGTTCTATTACCAGCATGGCCAAATAATTTATCATTGGTAAATGTGGGTTTACCCTTTCACAATGATGAAATTGCCGGGGACTGGATGTTGTAACTGTCTCAAGATATATTATAAGGACAGGCCTAGCAAGCCGGTAGTGGAAAATATATGGCATGAATAAAAAACTTACCTAGGCCACAGACTGGAAACAGTAATGGATGTAAAGTTGTTTATTTTATCAAAGTTATATTTATTGTTTTTTCTAAAATCTCAAAAAATTGGAATTTTATTTTACAATTAAGTCCTAAATATTTGAATCCAATCAATATTCGTTATTATAAATGGTCCGGGGCCGTTTTTGTCACCAATGTTACTAGCCCAGCTTGAAATCAAATTCGGTGGAACCTGTGGTCCAAGAAACCCAGTAGATGACCATATTATCCACTGCCTCTCCCACCCTCCAACCCCATACATACCTATTATTGCTCTGTGAAGTATGGCCCCGGGCCCTCTAGGCAGAGTCGAGACAGACATGAAGAACTTGACACAGAAAAATATCAAAGTGAGCCATGAAGTCATGGAGGAACTAGAGAAAGAGAGGCTGATTAAATTTTAAAATAATAGACCTGTCTCCCGTCTAAGGTTTTTTATTTGATTTCTGACACATTTAAAAAAAAAACTGTGGCGTGTAAGTCAGACCAACTACTAATCAAATGCAATGAACATGCCACTTAATATAATTTTTTCACATTATATTTGAATTCGTAGCGGATATAGAATGGTCACCATTGATGAGGGCCTGAATCCCAGCAGGGTTCAACTAGTTTTCTTTTCCACATAATTTAGGTTTTAAAATTATTTCACCACTCTGATAAGTATATCTTTCATTGGACTAATCCCCTTATACATAAATATTGAACTAATACTTTTTAAGCCTCTTAATTAATTAAATAAAAGTATCAATGGAAATACGTTTCTAGATACACGAGATGCACAAACTGGAACCCTTTAAATGTGTACCTTGCCTAGAGAAAAGTATATCACACATCCCCCTTAAATTATTGACAAGCTTAGCAGAGTATTTTTTTACACTGGGAGACTTATTGTGAAAATTTCAAAATTTGTTGGTTTGTACTAAATATAAACTTGTGCACTAATTATGCGAGGAATAATAACGTAATTAAGAGTTACCGTGAAGTTTTTTCCTTCCACCCCCCCTGTGTACTCCGCGTCTTACTAACCCCTGGGATTCCCATATAAATAAACTAATAAGGTAATTACGAGAAAGGTAGGATTTACACTGAACTTGCGTTGGAAACTATTTAGGAAAAAACTAACTCAATACAATAGGCTGGGATTCAAAACCTAACATCCTCGTCACTTTTAAAACTAGACAAGAAGAGAGTGACTTCTTTGGTAATGTATTAACCTATGCAATTGAGTACAAAAATGGAAAAGGATGTAAGTGCCAAAATAAAATGACTTTTTTAGTGAAAAGGGTTGTATTAGCTAAGCGTAATGAAACGAGAAAGGCTGTTAGTGCCAGAAAAAATGCCTACTAGTTTCAAGAGCAGTTCGAAGATAGTAGCACTGTGCAAGCGCCAGCGGGGCTCAGATGGGAAGGGATGTAAGTGCCACCGCCATGATGAATGTGCCTAAGCTACGCAGTTGCACTAGTCGCGGGGTTGGTGACAGTACGTTGACACGGCAGTGATTTCGGTCGTTTCACGTGTGTGTTTTAAAGTGTGCTTCGGTTGTGTGTTTAGTGTACCTACCAGAAAATGGAAAATACTATTAAGAAGAAGGTGATTGTTCGTAAGAGACGTGAAGCAAGAGAAAAGGGCCAGCCGTAGATTAACAGTCGTGGGAAATAGATACCTGCAAAACAACCACCAGCAGAACAGGCAAGCTGCTCCTGTAAGTACGAGTGTAAAAACATAAACAGTGAACAAAAACAGCTATTGTTTTTGGAGTTTTATAGAGTTGATTAAGAAAGCCAAGGAGCATATTTATTGAATCATATTCAAATGTTACCTATTGGTCGCAGACGTCATGGGACGTACTAAAGTCCAGCAGAAAGTAGGCGGACTTGTACTT
Organism: Timema shepardi; assembly: GCA_902151425.1. Lineage (NCBI taxonomy): Eukaryota > Metazoa > Arthropoda > Insecta > Phasmatodea > Timematidae > Timema > Timema shepardi. The sequence goes on from CABFVX010002474.1 coordinate 70,353, forward strand.
TTGCTTATAGCATCCCCGATGGTACAGGGAAAAATGTACAAGTGTGCAAAAAACCTTCAAAGAATTTTTTCTATACCTGAAAGGAAATTGATTGTTTTACAAACATTAAAGAAATCAGGTTGCTTGGTTTTTGAGGACAAAAGAGGAAAAACACCTGCATCAAATGCACATAAGTTTAAATTTACAGATGATGATCGAAATCTTATAAGATAACATATAAACTCTTTCCTCAAATACGAAAGCCACAACAGCCGAAAAAAATCAAGTAATGAGTTTTTGTCACCTGATCTAAATAAACACTGAATGTATGTAGCTTTTAAAAAACAAAATCCTGCAAGTGCAGTTACATAAAGTTTTTATGCAGAAGTTTTAAAACAAGATTTTCCAAACCTAAAATTTAAAGCACTTGCAGTTGATACCTGTAAAAAGTGTGACTTTTTGAAGGCAAAGTTGCAATCTACGACCAGCGAAAAGGCAAAACAGGAAGTAAAAAGGCAAAACAGGAAGTAAAAGCCCAGCAAGAGTTGCATCACCGAAAATGGGAAAAGGCTCATAAGTGTATGAAACAAGATATTACATCTTCACAGCTTCTAACGGCTACTTATATAACCTTATGCATAGACCTACAACAAGTTATGTTTGTTCCAATGCTTACACATAGAACTATGTTTTATTGTAGACAGCTATCTTGCTACAATCTAGGAATACATGTTGGATACAATGGCTCTGCATATATGTGCATGTGGCATGATGGAATTGGAGGCCGTGGCGCTAACGAAATAGCTTCTTGTTTGTTTGAAGTTGCTTCTACTGGAGGCCATTTTCCTCGTAAAAGGCTTGTGTTATGGTGCGATAATTCCGGAGCACAAAACAAAAACCAGATGCTGTTAATGTATATTATTTATTTAGTCCACAAAGGATTTTATCGTTCAATTGATGTGAAATATCTTGTAAGTAGACACAGCTACATGAACTGTGACCGTGATTTTGGAGTGATTGATAAAAAACACAAAGCTGCGAAAGCGATAACTTCTAAAGATCTTGAAGCGTTAGCTGCCAGTGCAAAACTGACAACACCTTTTAATGTAGTATCTATGAATACTGATGACTTCATAGATTTTAAAGGCCTTGCTAAAGACTATCTAAATACAAAAGATCTGGCTACAAGTAAAATTTCTCACTTCCGCATTACCCACAAGAATCCTAGCACAGTGAAAGTGGCATCAGTTTTGGGTCTTGAAGGTGATGTTATGGTAACTTGGAAAAAAGTTGATGTTTTAAAGAAAAATGCTAATCTTGACAATGTACCGGATATTCATGACTTGCCAAAAATACACTTTAAATCCAAAATCTCACGAGAAAAGAAGAATGATATTTTGGGAATGAGAGATTAAATAGAAAAAGAAGAAGACAGGGACTTCTACAGAGCCCTGTTAGAGAACAAAGATGAATAGGCATGCAACATGGAGGTGTAGGAAGAAGATGAGGAATAGGGCTGCTTGGAGGAAAGAAGTACAGTACTGTAAATTCATTTCGATTACTAAATGCAGATAACTTTTTAACTCTATTTCTGGTATATATACGTGTTTTTAAAATAAAATTGTTTTACTCACAGACGATTAACTGTATCGGAACAAATTTCGAAAGTGAATAAAAAGTCAAAATATTATGTATATATCTGAGAAACACAAAATAAATTTATACATCTGATTCAGTTTTTGGTTTTCAGGTGGCCTATACTTAGCGATGAAAGAAGAAGCGGAATAAACTGAAGACCAACAACTTTGCTTCAAAAAACCAGCCAAAATTTTATTTTATACCTTTTTTTATATTATCTAGCATTGAAAGAGTAAAATTATATGTAAAGTTATTAAACGTTCTCAAAACTACAATGGACTTACCATCTTTTGTTAATATAAATCCTTGACTTACATCCTTTTCAAAGACTTAGTAAGGCACTTACATCGTTTTCCAGAAAACGAAAAGCTGGGACTTACTTCTTTTTCAATATAAATTTTGTTCCCTTTATACGTATTCATAAAAAAAACTGTTTGCATATTTTGTAGAAGTATTTTGATATACACATATTTTTTTCATTGAAATTAATATAATCATCCAATATTTAAGACACATTTATTTAAATACTGAAAATTTTAGTTTGTGACACTTACATACTTTTCCATTTTTTGTAGACACCCTGTCTAGTGGTCGACACACACTATTAAAATATGAACCACCCTTTCCAGTCTCTTACAAAGATCAATTATTTGGCCAAACAAGATACATAAGCCGATTATTATCGTTTGCAGACGATTCGATAGAAAGCCCCCCCTCCCCTAATAAAATAAATACATTCACTCGATCTTAAAATTAACGAAATAAAATAAAATAGAGATATCAAAGAAAAGACTAATATGAGGGTGGGGAAGGAAAATTATTTTCTTTGATGTTACATATGTGGTCAACCAGTTGTACAGTAGATAATTATAGTTTATTGACAAAGATGTATACTATACTTTTGTGTTACCTTAACTTTTTAATTCATTAGTTTTATTTTGTTTTATTAATTAATATTTTAAATATTGATTTTTATATAAGATTTGATTTAGTGAAAGATCAGGAGGGGGAAGCAATGGGGCACAACACTCATCTGATCACCGTATTATTGTACCTTCCCCTTTGCTCTCCTTCTCCTCTAAGCCACTATCCCCTTCACCCATTATCTAATCCATTTACTCCCCTTACCTTAATCCTCTTTTCTACTCCTCCTTCACCCTATTGTATTCTGTACTCACCCCTCACCTCCCCTTCACCTTTGATACCAAAACCTCTTCTGCTCCCTCTCTGTTTCTCTTCCCCGCCAGTTAAGTAGGGTAGGTAGGGAAGGCGAGAGAAGGTAGGTACTTTATAGCGAGATATGTTTTGGCCAATATAAATTAAATTTTCTTCTAATATAAACTTAAGAGTTTAATTTTCTTGACATGGTGAAATCAACAGTTCTTGAATATTTGTCATGAGCATGGTGGCATTAGAACACCAACTTTTAAAACTAAAAGAAAATGTTGTAGTTACATTCCAGGACACCCTTGACAGATATTCAAGAAATGTTGACTATACCATGTGAATAAAATTATACTATTGGAGGTTTATTTGATTTCTTTTGATTAAAAAAATATTTTGATATAAAAACTGCTAAGATACTAAACACCTTTTCTATTGTCCCCTATATTCCCAACTTAAGTAGCTGTGCTTGGTGCATGGTAACATTTTCATCTCTAAGCTAATTCACCGCCCTTCCTACAAAATATTCCTCCGCGGAGAGTGACACACACAAAAGAGATAGAGAGAGATCAAGAGACAAAGTGTGATAGTGGAGAAAAGAGGGACAGATAACTAGTGCAGAGTGGAGGATAGCCTTTGCGTTTCAAATTATCTGTTATTTGGTCCGAGCAGAGCTGTCAGAAGCACCTGGCGGTTACAATTCAAACTGACGCGCAGGCCAGTCAACAAAGTTTGATCATAAGCCTGACCACCGGAAGCAGATTTATTGTTTTTTCCGGCTCTGGCCATTGAAACCTCTGTAAAAAACCTGTTATAAAAACAGAACCAATGACAAAGCTAACAGAATTATTTTATAACAATCATTTTATTGTTTCTAAAAGAGGAAATGAATTGTATTGATAATACAAGTATTTATATGTTTGTGTTTTCGATTTTAAGAAGAGTAAAAAAATAACTTTTTTTTAACGCTGTTGAATTCACAATATGAATAACCTTTTCTGAAAGTTCAAGACCTGCTCCAAAGGGGTCAAGAAGGGATGGGTGGACTATGTATAAAGGGATAATTATAATTTTGTCTGATTTGAAGGTGACGGGGAGGTTGGAGTTGGAATGCCACCTTTTTGTGTACTGAAATAGTTATGGCTACAAGATTTACTGGGGTAGTAATATTAAATAAACTAAACTAAAAAAAAAAAAGTAAGGATCTCCGCATGGACTTTCTCGCTCTATTGTTTGAAAATGGAGATATTTACTCAAAACTCGTAATATGTGTGTACCGAAATAATATACACTAGCAAAACCAAGCATAAATTGCACTATACTTATGTAAAACTTTATGTTAGTACTGGTTTTAAATTTTATAATTTTGTTTTTAAAGAACTAATGTCCTCATTTGTATGTTTGAACCGATAAAAAAAGATCAATTTTGGGTCCACAAGGCTCAACACTTCATATTAAAATTTCAACTTCTGGTTAAACTTTTCGACATTTTATTAGGTGTTGCAAATCTTCATGCCATCGCATTGCTATTAAATTCATCATTTATAAATTTTTAACACTAAAAAAAGTAGATATTGACTGAGTCTAAAATGGATATAGATCATTGTTGTACAAACATTTCTCCTAAGAGGTTTAAGGAAAAACAACATTAACTTTTAGAGACTTACTTATATTTAATTACTCTATGGCACTGGAGAGTTATTGCGATAAAATTCTATAACTAAATCTCACAAAATTGTACTAATATATTTGCCAGTATCTCATAAACTGTTAAATTTATAAAAACATATTTCATTTAAAAGTTTTTAATTTTTAATAGCACTAAAATTTTGCAATGATAAGTTATTTAGTGTCTCAAATAGCTGCGGGGATACGAACGTTTCTGCTTCTGTAAAGTACCCTAAAATTCATTTTTATGGTAAAATGAAAATAGCCAGTTTATTTATAATCCTAATCTGCACTTAGATACGAATTGTAATCAAAATCGTTTGAGTCAATTTTGAGAAAATATATTTTTTCTCTTTTCGCCCTTTCTTAAAATACTCTTAATTTTAAGTTTAAACAGACACACGGACAGATGTCATTGCAAAGACCGCTTTTTAGTGTTTGGGGGGGTCTTGAGACGTCGACATCCATCAACATTTCAGGTTATAATTTCTTTTACGGTAGTAATATTTTTTTTACCTTTAGTGTTCGAAAATCTAAAATATATATTTACGTATAGTTTGAAAGTTATTGGTTTTATAAAAATATGCTTCTTATAAAATATTTGTATTATAAAGAGACATACATATTTGTAAGAATAAGTAATTTCATATCTCAAATAATTTAGGAGATATTATAAAAAAAAGATAATTTATCCTTCAGACCAGAGCCCTTAAAGTCATTTTGCCGAAATATTGATAGAAGCAATTTTGTTTGGAATATTTAAAAATATTTAGAAATAGAATTTAATCAAAATCGTTAGGACCGATTTTGAGAAAAAAGACTTTTTCTCTTTTTGCCCTTCAGTAAACTTCAACTTTAGGGTTAAATATCCAATTCCAAAATCACCTCAGGGCAACCCTATGAAAACCCTAGATACCATGTTTTAAACCGATCGGTAAAATAGTTTAGGCTCTAGTTGGAGGTACAGGCAGACATACAGACGGAAAGCCAAAAACCACTATTTTTATTCGGGGGGTCATGAAACGTCAAGATTCATCAAAATCTCGAGTTCGATTTTTTTTACAATCATTATACTTTATCTACCTGTAAGATAGCGATACAGTAATAAATTAACAAGACACAGAACTAATATTGTATATTTTATTTTTAAATTAGAACATTACAAAATATATAACCTCATTATCTATATTGGTTATAGAACACTTGATAAATATTTGTCTAAGTTATATAAAATAATAACGATGTTAGCCCAGCTCAGATAGGTATACAGTTACAATATTACTTCTAAATTTTTGAATTTGAGTTTAATCAAATGTCCTTTTCCACAATTGTGAGAATATATTATAATTACGATTGAGTTATTACTGGTCCTAGCCGTGTTTTCATAAGAACTAACTCTAACTTCCTTATTATCAGGACATATTCTAGATTAAGATAGTGGGGCTTAAGGCTCACCCCTCACGTGGTTACACTACATCTGTTCATAACGGAAGTCCTTTATTCCAATTTAGCACCAAATCTGTGAGGGCGTCCTTCTTGTTTCGCTGAATGATTCATGAAGTTTGCAAGGGGATGTCAAATTTTATATTTAGTCCCAGTAAAGTATGCATGTGTCTCCTCTAAGACTAGCCGACGAGAGTTCAGATCATTTGGGCCCGTTCGCTCTTCCAACAAGGACGGGGTGGAAGGAGAAGGGGTGAAACATAGACAAGTGAGAGGGAGAGAAAGAAAGAAGTAGACTATACATATAGCTTAAAGATAAGAGAGACTGTTCGTAGACTTGTACTAAACCCTAAACCACGTCTTGAAAGCTTTTATAAGAAAAATAAAAGAGAGAAATTGTCTTGCAGTGAGTTCGGGGTCAACATGTTAAGAACCCGCTTAGATGGTCAGATGGCTTAAGGAGTCACTTTCGCAAAAGATTGGACTGCAGACGGTTAAATCGAGGTTTGAGTCTCGGTTCGGTATACTGAGGGTGGTTTTATATAAGTGGTTTTCCACTCTCCCTACATGCAAATGCTGGTTTACATCCTTTATTTGTTATGTTTCTCAGCCCTTACACATTAGTGTAATTAGTATCTATATTAAAAAAAAGCCTGATTCTAGTTGTAAGAATGGTTTAGATAATTCAAACATATTTATTTGCAGCCAACATTAATGCCATTTTACTACAATATTTAAGTTAATTTAAAGGCATTGATAAAATAATCAAAGGTGACGGCTATAGATATCATGATTTGATGTATGGATATATTACATTCTTATAGTAGTTTTAGTAGGTATTAAAAAAATTGTTATTACTACAAAAATCAGAGTATGTATATGCATATAATCCGATTAGTTAGTATAACGTGGTGGTAATGAAAGAGTATATAAAAATCCTCAAATTATTTGGGCACATGGACCAAATGACAGAGTTATCTGTACTGATTTGAGATTTGGGTTCAAATCTCTGTAGGGCGTACTGAGGGTGTTTTTCTTTAATTCGTTTTCCATTCTCCTTTCCTTCAAATTTGAATACATTTACTCTGGAACATTTCCTATCTCTCCTCTAAGTCATTAGTGTGATTAAATACGTGTAGCTCGGACCATTAGTGAGACGTGGAATAATAAACAAGTAGAACATGTAAAATATCGGACGTGTTCAAAATGGCCTTCTTCTTTTATACTTAAATATAACACTTCTTCTAAAGTAAACTTCTAATATAAATATATCTAAATATAATAACGTTAGTTTAATGGGAAAATGTAAGCGTATCTAGATGATTTTATAAAATATTACAAGAGACTTTTTTCTATTTTTGTGTATTATAGGAGATTGTTATTATTTAAATTGAAGTTCTACATTTAACATTTAACATAACGCATCTATTTATAAATGTATTACACTTTTGATTAAAATAGGATTAGATATGTGCAAAAAACTAATAGTTTTTCATATTTTATAGCATATTGCTTACGCTTTAAAAATAATGTCATCCATTTGAATAATTTCAATAATTATTTTTCAAAAAAATTCTTTTCGATTTAGTATTTTTTAAATTAAAAATACTTATATTTTTTCCCCCCAAATTCAAATGAACGTTCGAATTATTTTTTTAAATATTTATTAAAAATAACCAGGTACCAGAATATTATCTAACATTTTTAGGATCTATAGAAGTTTCTGAAGATCTTGTCTCACATGATTTAATGAATGAATGAATTAATTAATACATTAAATAAAACATAACTAGAGGATTCATATATAAAACTATTTAATCTTTATTTAATTTAAGCATTAATTGATTCATTCAACCACGTGTCGAAATATTTAGCTGCTCTAAGAGCTGTTTCACACTAGATAACTCTCATCCGGCAACAATTTCTGCCAGATATCGTTCTGTAAAATTAGTAGGCAATCACCAGCAACTTGTAAACAATCAAAAATAAGTGCCAACCAAACCAGAGTACATGAAGATATGGGTCATTTTTAATTATGGCTATAACCTAAGACGCAGCTATGTCTTTGTTGATTATAGCCTAAGACACTGATAAATCTATGATGTTTATAGCCTAAGACACTGATAAATCAATTATGTTTATAGCCTGAGACACAGATAAGTCTCTGTTGATTATTGCTTAAGACACTGATAAATCTATGGTGGTTATAGCCTAAGACATTGATAAGTCTTTGAACGAGTCGGAGGACGATGTTCTTTTTCTGTGGATCCTTATGAGAGGGAGATGGCGAAGGAAAATCATAAAATGAGTGCGGATATTTTATGAGCATATCTTTATTAGTAAGCGATTGGAAAAGGGTTTTATCTATACTACCTATGAAGATCTTCAATTAAATTGAGTTAAGTTGTTTTTAAGTATATTTGGATGTCATTGACTTATTTTGATGAATTTCTTGAAAATGTGAAAGAAGGAATTCTGAAGGCAGCCACTGTAATAAAAATGGTGATATCACCCTCCTGTGATAAATTTCATATTGCCGGTCGTTGTTTCACTTCAGATATAAAATCATCAATGTTTAATTCATATAAACTAATTTAGAAAACAAATACACAAGATTTAATGGTTTAGATGGAGACCAACAGCCAATAGATATTCAGATAACCAAAAAAGAAAAGATAGTCTTACTTACCACGAACAAAATTCAACTAATAACTTGTTAGTTGGCACCACTGGGTATACTGTCTGGTGAGTGCTTCTCCGTGTGAATGAAACGATATAAACATGTGACTAGCCAATCAGTCGCCAGGTGTTTGAAAGTCGTCCTAATGGACAACTAAGCCACAAATAGCCAATAGTGGGTCATTTATGATCGACTGTTGCCGGTATGGTCGACTCACTTGCTTCTTGGGAAATCCCCAATCTACCTCCATGCTAATCAACAGAGTGATAGTCGTCCGTCGATTGTTGCCAAGTGATAGTTGCTTGGTGAGAAAAGGCTCTAAAATGTACTAAAAGTGGTAACTTAATTATCTGGCATCTATCTGTTGTGTATGTGCGAGGAAAGTCGTCCACTGGCACTATTAACAAGTTATAACACATAAACAATACTAACGTAGAAGAAGATTTAACTATTAATACTATTAATTTAATATTTATGGCAAGATTCACCAATGGGTTCAGTTACGATGGCCGCTGATCTGGTTGGCTAAGTAGTTAAAGGTATTTATATAAAAACCTGATTCACTTTTCTCCTAGTTCAATTATTGGTGGTGGTGAGGAAAATATTTGTATTTATATATGGATCCATCCTCTTAACATTTATCCATGGGGCAGTTGCACAAGGCAGGAAAACTAGTCAATCAAGACTATTATTAATATCTCACTTCTTTTTCAAAGAAAAAGAGCACTTGGTAGGATTATATTCTTAGAACAACTAGTATAAACTCATTCTGGAAAGAATAAAAAGAATCTACCTCAATCTAGAAGATATTCACTTGAACTGCCTTCTTAATAATTTGAAACTGAGTAGATGCTAATTTTTGTGTATGCCTGTTAACTGTGTATATGCCAAAATAACCCCAATTGCTGTATTCTAGTCTGTCTGGTAGTATAAGTTTTATTTTTCATTTTGTTTTAATGGAAAATATTCCTTCGATAACTTTTGCAAATATTTTAAGGGAACATCCTATTCTATTAAATAAATCGCAATTGCCTGTAGTAAGAAAGGAAAAACCTGCAGCTTTTCTTCAAATTCAGATAAAACTACAAGGCCTGTGTGGGAATAATGTAGAAATAAGTTCCATAACAAATAAAATTAACAACATGAAAATTCGAGTGACTCAGAAGTGTGATTTGAATCAAACCGTGAATAAAAAAAATATATTAAAGGACTGGAAGAAAATTATTCACGGGTTGTTGGATGGAGACACTAATCCGACAATTACAACAATACCAGGTATGTTATACAATTTGTGCAATAGATTTACTATATTACTAATATTAAACAAGTATCTGTGCATAATCTATGTTTGACACTTATAAATAACGTAGCTTTGTAGTCAACATTTTCTATAATAAGTTACACACTCATCAACTAACCTAGGCCTAGCTTTATTTCAACTAAGACTATACAGATCCACATGTGGCCGTGTTCTATTCTTTATTACTTAGTTGAATTTTCTTTGTTAATAATCTTAATAAATAATACTAATGGCATCTAAAGAGCAATATTGTACCAATGCACTATAGGAGCAACTGTGGTTGGTGTATCGGACCAGCCGGTTGAAGTGGACCCCATTCCACCAAATTCAGGAGTGGACATCGGCATTTCTTTAGTGTTTGAAGAAGAAAGCAGCACAATGGAGAATGTCATATTGATGGAATCATATGAACCAAATCCAAAAAGGAAGAGGATTAGTGTATTTGATGTATTGTATAAATATGAGACTGAAGAATCGAAGCCACTAAACAATTCAGAACTACAGCGCTTGGTCTTATTAAAGCAGTTAAGAGTTTTGGAGTTAAACAGAAATAAATTAGTGTTAGAGCTTGTAGAATAGGGTAGTTAATTAGGTAACGGTATAAAAAACTTGACCAGAGGATTTATTTATTTCAATTATTTTTTTCACAAGATTTAGGACTACTATTATACTATTATTATTTCATTTAATTCCGAAAATCTTATTTCCACATGGAACTTTACACGTTATAAAGATTCAAAACCCTCTGATAGAGCTTATCGTAACAACACCATTAATTATCTTTTATAAATATTTCTGTATTATTACTGTGAGAAATAAATAACTTTTTCTAATTTTGATAAATATTTTGATAACATTTTTCCTTATCTCTTGATAACAATAGAGAAGAATAGTGACAGTAAAATTATGCTGAAACAGTTTGATTAAAGTAACTACTATATTAACATTACATAACACCAGTGTATTAGTGGATTATAAACTAAAAACCAATTTCATAAATTTAAATAATTAATTTAAAACTCTGTAACAAAGAGTTTAACCATAGAAAGTTAACTTTCCTATATAGGCGTTGATTGAAATTATAAACAAAATGTTGTTTTATATCATTTTCCCATGAAAATGACTTTTAGTGTTCCTTAGAAAAGTAACAATTTAAATATCTCCGCACCTTTTTGAGATAATAAATAACTTATAAATGTAAAATTTTAGTACTATTAAAAATAAAATAAAAATTATTTGAAATATATTTTTATAAAACCAATAGTTTCAGAGATATTTGCAAATATGTTAATACAATAGTGTCAGCTCTAGTTGTGAATAATACTTAAGTTTAAACGCAATAATCCTCTAGTCACATAGAGTAAGCAAAAAAGTAAGTCTTTCAAGAAGTTGTTGTTTTTCCTTTAACCTCTTAGAGGAAATGTTTGTACACCACAGGGGGGAATCCAGGATTTTCTGAGGAGGGGAGGGAAACAGGTGCTCCCATCGGGATCGGGTCGAGGGTGGGGGTGGGAGGCACCTCAAGAAAATTTGACATATAAACATACTTCAAAATTTGAGAGTAAGTCTTTGAGTAATTTTTTAGTGTAGTGCTAAACTTTAGAATAATACTCTAATGAAAAGTAGAACTCGAAATTTGCGATTAGTATTGAAATGTATTATAAACAAATAATAATTTCAACAAATAGTGATAATTAAAAGGGAAATAAGTTTAAACATTATGACAATTAATATATATGTAGTCTTTTAGCTATTCAATAAATTACACAAAAGAGATGGAATTATTCAGATTTCGAACAATCAAACTTTAACTCTAATCTATAGTATATCTAGTTGTTTCTAACTCTAAATAGAAATTTTACCGCTAAGCCATACTAACACGTTATATAATTGGTATTATTCAAAGATTTTGTTTAATTAAAACACGTTACTTAAAAATACATTATTTTTTAAGATCTTTATTTATTATTAATCATTGAAATAGTAATAATAAAAATAAAAAATAAATGTAAACCTATACAACCTTGTGCAATAAGGTTAGAGGCACACAAATTAAATTTGGACAATTTCATTAATGCCTATTTTCACCACTTTAATACTTAATGTGATTGTCTTAAATATATATAATAATTACCACGATTACCAAAGGAAATTTAAAAAAATGAAATCTGGTTAGTGAGATACTATCACGTGACAGTAAAACTAGTAGTGACTTTAAAATTGCTTTAATTGGTTTAATATCTTGAAGGGGGGCACGCGCCTCCCATAGCCACTTCTTGGATCCGCCCCTGATACATCAATTATCTCGCTCTCTCATTTTAAACTTAAGAGACAATAGTAAATTTAACCTATTTTATTGGTCAAAATTTATAAAAGAGAAATTAAATAGCAATGCAATAACCATAAGATGTGCATCCCCTAATATAATGCCGACAATTTAAACAGGAAGTCAAAATTTTTATATGAAATGTTGACCCTTGTGGACCCAATATCGATATGTTAATTTAAAATAATAGAATTATAAAATTTAAAACCGCGAGTCAAAAAATGTTTTACTTATGTTTAGCCCAATTTATTCTTGAGCTCGCTAGTATATGTTGTATTACGAACTTTGTATAAATATCTCCCTTTTTAAATAACAGAACGAGAAAGTTCGTGCATAGTTCCGTACTATTTATTTCTTGGAATATTCAGGGAGAGAAAATCTAAATCACGGGGGGAAGCTGGAGAAGATATATATAGTTTATGTTTTAATGGCATATAATAGAACATATAATTTTGTATTTATATTCGTTTCATTGGGCGACATCAATAAAAGAGGTCTAATGTAGGTAACAACAATTTTCTTTCCAAACTACAATTTTAATTAGAGCCAAAAGGTAGGGGAAAAAAAGGTTGAAATGAAGAAGGAATACTCGTTGATGATCATGATTATATTTGTATAAACATTTTAGCAACTGACTTAATTAATTTTTAAATAATCTATATATATATATATTTCAAATTTGATTAATGTGTCTTACCCATGGGAGATGAAATTAGCCCGGGAAATCAGTCTTAATTTTAAGACTGCTACATAAAATTTGGGAACGAATAGCTACCTTTCTAAAAAAATAATAGTTTCTGAGAGACTATCCCAGAAAGGAAAAGGTTCTTTGATAAATTTTGTTTTTTAATCCTACATCATAATGAATATAATGGGAGTTAGACAGTTCCATTTTATGTTCTTAAAACTTACTAGTTGAAATAATATCATAGTTTTGTTTAAAATAGCTTAGTTTTCGATTAAGTGAAACTCAAACTTTCAATTTATAGTTTTATAAATAATAAGTAGGAAACACCTTCTTGGCACTGATACAATTGCAAGGGTACTCACACCAGTGGCCACATGCCTTAGGGTGCCAGATTGCCTATTTATTGAATGGCCAAGGAAGGTGTGCACTGGATCTAGGTGTTGGGTGGGGTGTTGGTTTTACACATGTGATTTGTCACGGTACCTTTCCCAACCCCTCTCTTTAAGATATTTCTGGTGCATTTGCTCTAAGTTAATCCTCCAAATCCCTTTTATATTAGGTTAAGTTGTAAATAATCATGACGGTAAACGTTTTAATGAAAAATACAAGTTTGTGGAGGCGGCTATAGTTAGAAACTTCTACTTAAGGTGTGGCAGAAGGGAGTGCAAGTATTTTTCAGATTATATAGAATATAAATTTGTTGGAAAAAATAAATATTTTTTTTCCCAGTAGCAACATAAACTTTAGCTTTCTGCACATGCTAATATCATCAGATGTTGAATATCTGTCAAGGGTGTCCTGGAATGTTGTCAAAACATTTTAAATAAAGAGATAGAGTATTCAAGATCTGTTGATATTAAGGTGACCTGGCAGTCTAGGGGTAAGGTGTTGGACTTCTGTGCTAGGGTCCGGGGTTCAATCCTCGGTCCCGGCACAGATTTATCTGATTACCAAACCCTTCCTTCACATCTGACAAGAAACTTGTGAATTTGGGGAATGCCAGGCCTCCACCGTGGTTCGGATTCCACGTTAAACTGTAGGTCCTCCATTTCATCTCACAATCACCCTATCGTTACACATTAGCGTAAGTGCGTATAACCCGAACGGGTAGTAAGACGCGGTGCTAATAATAATGTTGATATTAGCGTGTGCAGAAAACTAAGCTCTATGTTTCTACTGGAGAAATATTTGATTTATTTTGGCCAAAAAAACGTAATGCTATAAAAACTGTAAAATTACTCGTGCTTCCTTCAGCCGCACCTTAACAAATACTATGAAAGGCGCTTGTATTTTATCCACACAGAGTGTGTATTGTATTTTAAAGTCCCTTCTTTCCTTCCTTTGTCACCAACTCCCGCTTTTTGTTTTAGTTTACTTGCTTCCCATTACAGCAGGAACACATGCGTTCACTCTTCCAACATATTCTCCCTCTCTCACTCGACGTGTAGCCTGCGTCTACTACTTTGTTGTTTCTGCCTTTCACCTTGGTCCTAGAGCATTTATCTCCCAAACTGGATTTCACGAATAAACCTCAAGGACCCTATTACATTTAAAAAATAATCTAGAAATCCCGTAACCGCAGCTTAAGTTATTAGATTGTTCGACCACCGTTATTCTAGTACTCCTCCTTCTTCCCCACGTCTTACAACTAGTCCGTGATATACATATGTACACAAATGGTTTAGGGAGGAGAAAAGTAAAATTTAGAGCAAATTTACCCACAAACACACACAAAAATAAATACATTTTGTTAACCAAGTGAAACAAAGTTCCTATTATAACTCTACCATTTGGGATTTCATCTGTCTCTTACTGCCTAATGCTTGGACTAATTTTAACGAAATTTGACCGGAAAATTATTTGAAGCAGGCCGATCAACCTATTCATATGTCTCTGCTTTTTTAAATGTTGACTACTACTGTGGCAACGATAGCAGGATTCAGGTGAACAACAGCTGTTTTCTATAAATATAATGTACTATCTTTTGCCAGGAATTTCACTTGCGGGTCAGTTTTAAAAACATGTTCGTTAAAACAATGCCGTTTCCAATAAAAAAATATTTTAAATACTCGTACAAAAAGAAATCACGCAACGAATTGTGAAGGAGTTGATAAAAGATGTATCTTAAAATTAAAATTAAATTAATTTAGTGTAATTATTTCTGTTTTATGAATAGACACACAGAACATTTGTATTAAATGAATGAAATAAATTAATAAAATTTAACGCAAGGCATCTTTGTAAACTACGTTAATAGTTTTATGCTCAGGAGCGTACATTTTCAGGTTGCTGCTAGAACTATCACGGAAACATACTACGTATAGCTGTCCATTTGATAAATCCGTGGAAATAAACCCCTGCCACCTTCAGGGTTTGTCCTTGTGACGTGCTGATGATCATCGCAATAGCAAACCTTGTTAATAAAAAGCATGCATTTAAATTGAAAGGGCAGGTCCGATGGATTTATGGGTATTCTTGGTATCACGACCAATTTCCTGTAGTAGAATTTGCCGTGACATTCACCTCTATGAAAATGTTTTGCAGATTGCTTACCTGGAAGCGGGTCTCATTACACAAATTACGTGGGTTAAAACTAAGTATCAAAAAGATTGGTGTTGTGATGCTTCAATCTAGTATAAAATAAAGTCGTTAATTTTATCATCAGATTTATATTTGGAGATAAAATAGCTTGATCTTGGAACCACTAAATATGCTTGTTTTGCAGAAGAGGTATACCGCGATAAATAAAACGGACTAAATCCAGAATCTCTTGACCATGACACACAAATGGCAGTTTTTCGAGCTCTATAAAGACTCCATTCAGAAATATGTCGACAAATAAGTCTAGTTTTTGCCTTAGAACATGTGGATGCATATGTTGGTTGACAGGGAAATGTTCACACCATCTGGGATTATGCAGGATTTTCTCAATCAGACGTTGACCTCAAAATGACTGGTAGAGTTTGCCGGAAGTCTCCCGAGAACAATATCGGGACTCCTCTCCAAGCACATGGTTTATTATGAGATCCCTCCTAGTTTTATCTAGATATTCAATTGAGGTTCATGCGACAATGTAATCTCATTCTATAAATAAGATATACTCTTTGCAGTAATTTGGAAGTAAAACTTAGATTAAACATGTTGAACTCGGTAATTTGGTTGTTAGAAATATTTAAAAAAAAATCTTGCACATACTGTTCCTCCCTCTTTTACAAATTAGCGGCTATACCCGAATATCGCCTTCACTAGTCTGCTCCCTTTTAACAAAGTAATATCTATGCCCGATGAAGACACTGCAAATGCAACATATCCCTCAAACCAGAGATTATACAAGAACGAATAATTAATTATCATAGTATTTCCTCTACCTCCGGGCACACTTATTGAATACTCTATAATTCTTTATGTTTACGCTAATTTGTTAGTTGTTCAATAGTGGTATATTCAAAGTTTGTATTGGAAACGGACGGTCGTTTGTCATCTATCTCAAATAGTTTGGATAGAATATACATCTGTACAAATTTTTGGAAAGAAAATATCTTCATTTAAATTAAAATAGTTTACCGATAGGCTCTGTTTCGATTCTATCTACAATATCATCCGACATTCTATTCCTGTGATTGAACCAAAGTGCGAAAAGATCTGTCACGTGAAACACCACACGAAGTGGCTCTTTATAGAGTACCGCTCCAGTGTGAGTCATATTCTAAGTGTCCCAGTACTTGTCAAACTAATTAGGAGGATTGATAAGTGGGCTACGTCGTTCACGGTTCGTCAATTTTCAAATGAAGTTGAACCTTTGAAAATATGAAGCTCCATTATCAAAAAATAGAAAACCTGTGTAATTCAGTAGTTTGTTAAATACCCGGCTGAGGAAATCACCCTTCCTTATTTTGAGGCGTTCCTCAACAGAAATACCTTGTTTTCGGCAATGGAATTTCCCTAATTTTCCAAGAATTGTATTAAGCAACCCCATTGTAAGTAAGCGTCCTTGCAAAGGGTTATTCACCACACAATTTGAAGAAGGCTGTCAATGGTGTGTCATATTGTATTGGTTATAAGTGACGTCAGTTTCTTTAGTTGTTGTAAAATATACACATTGTACATTTTCGAGATGGACAGCTAAATGAATAACATCGTGTATAATACTAACTGAAATTGTTCCCCCTCACCTTTCAAGTTAATAATCTTCCCTTTATCACTGCTATTATTGTATTAATACATACATACTTATTGGATTTGATGAAATGGTACAGCTATACAGTTTCCCTATAATGTGAAAGTTGAATGATTGTCTATCTGCAATGCTGAAGATTGGATAGTTGCCGAAATAGCACCTTCCATCATTGGGATGCCATCCTAAGTATTTGGGAAATTTGTCATGCCCGTCAACGAAGCTCTTTGAAAGCTTATCATGTATGGAGACTATCAAATCAAAAGTCCGTATGGGTTGTGTATTATTATTTGAATTCGGGATCTTCGAACTTATTACCGAATTAATATAATCAGGTATAACTTTTTACTGAAGTCATAACAGTAGCTACATTCACGGCAGTCCTTACTTTTGCCCTTCATAATGTATACAAACAGTTGCACTACCTTTAAAGTTACTGCTCAGCTTCTTGAAGACATCGATAATTTTTAATAGATTTTAACCTTTCTAGGATAGTTCAACAAAATAGAAAAACTCCCGCATTCAAATCTATTCGGTAATTCTTGATTTATAAGTGAGCATATATGTACAGAAACCATCCTTTGTAAGAGCAGTGAATTCAAAACAACCAAATAAACTAAAATATTGTACCAACTTCCTACTACTACGTAAAATTAGAAAACTTAACATTTCAATTTCACAATAGTTTTATTTAGTAGACATTGGAAGTGTTACAGTTTACAAGTTTTACAATTAGGCAGAAAATGATAGCATATTAATTCTCTTCTCAAGACAAATATCCTTGAGTGATTACTTGATTACTTGCAGTGACCTGGGCAACACAGTGACCAGTCAAGAGGCAGTAGAATTTCTAAAAGAAGAGTAATTTGAGAATTGGTTAAAGCAAAATATAGAACAAATTTACAGTATAACATTTACACAGTCTCACTCGACAAGGTTTAGTGTTACTAAAATAGTTGGATAGTTGACTGATAAATCCTGCTGGATGATGGCTAAGGGCCAGAAGTCATTAAAGTACTATGGCAGGACATGTTCCCATTACGGTACTACCCATGCATTCAATAGTACATTAACCTAATTTTGAACTACCACAAAATTTAAGAACTTATTTACAGGGTAAAACAAAATATTATTTGCGCGGACCCCACTATGACAAACAGTCACTTTCCACGGGTTGCGCACCCAAAATAATACCTATAATGAACATTGACTGCTTAGTCAAACCTCAATGATTTACTACTGCACTGCGTAAGGCAGAAGAAAGAAACAGACTTCCTGGCGATAACCATCAATAACAAAGTACTGATGCACATGACGTTTAGGGTGTCATGAACTATATTACCTTTTAAAGATTTATAGGAACTTGTGATTTAGTGTACATTTACCACACTAAAATTCACATTTTCCAAGTGAGAGGCACGGACGTTAGGACCGTGTCCAAAAATACAATAATGCACTCAGCATTTGACTTTATGAGTCATTAAAATTTTACATGTCCATCGGACAGAAAGGCGAAATATTGCCAAGGTACTTCTAGCATAACGAAGTTAGCTAGTTCTGAATATGATACTTGGTCTAACAAAATAAAACCAAAATACAAAGGCACTCAGCAATTGACTTTAAGAGTCATTAACATCTGACTTGTCAATCAGACAGACAGGCGAAATATTACCACGATACTTCTAGCATTAGCTAGTTCTGAACATGATACAAATCTAATAAAATGAAACATTTCTCTTGCAAAATTAAAGGACTTCCGAATAACTATTTACAACATATCAAATAAAAAATAAAGTATCTTCTGACTACATGCTAGTGACTAAACGACCCCGGCTGGATACTGATACCCTAGTTGAGTTGTCCTGGTGTCCAGCTCGTTGATTCCGACGATTCATCCAGCAACGTCGATGCTATGGCGGCGAATCCGACGCCACGAACCCCATGGTCCTTCTTGGTAGTTTTCTCACCGGCAGAGCTTCGTCCTAGTACCTAGGCTGAGAGAAGGCGTTGTGCATAAATGAGCTCATGGTGCTACCCTTATATAGCGACAATCAGACACGAACATGAAAAGGGGAATAAAGGAGAATGAATTACGAAGCAGAGGTAGAATAAGGGAGAATAAATGAGAAAGAGAAAGAGAGAAGAGTTAAGAAACTGACGAGCTTCTTCTGTCGACCACCAGAGGCGCATGGTATCGCTGCGCCTTGACTCGGCACATCGACTTGATTCTTTCTTCTCTACTGCGTGAGTCAGAGTTGATCCACGTGGAGCCGCCATCATAGATAATTCTGTTTTTGTGAAATGAGTAAACGATATCTGCAGGCATCTGCCCTTGGGTGAGTTTTATACACATATATCCTGTATCAAAATGCATCAGTATTAATTTAGTTATTTGATTTTCACTGTTTGTTTTACGAAAAGAAATGATATAGAAGTATATTTTTTAAATTATATTAACGGCCACATGGTTAGTTGTAAGTTTTGTATCAGACCCCTTTTTATAACTAGGGCACACATTCACAAATCTTGTTCATAACTTTAATAACATTAGTCTTCTTTTGTGATATCTAGAACCGCAATTATAAAAATGTAAATTAATTTTTTGACTAATCCACGTGTTTTGAACGTAGGCCAATACGCAGTTTTTTGTATTAGAGTACAACTTTGAGGTAGTTTATCTTTTAATATCTCCATATAACCCCAACGTGGCACCCAATTACACGAATATTGATAAATAGTTAGTTTTTTCCTTGTAGGTGATCAATCAACCTGATTGACACGCTACAATATGATTGCTCTTCGGATTCACTTATGAGATATATTCTGTAATTACTTCTTGGATTTGGTGATCGATTTATAGAAAAATATTTAATTCTATATTGAATAAAAGAATTCATCATTGTTCATATGTTATAATATTTTTTATTTAAAACACCTATTTTATCTTAAATAATTTGTTTGATCAATAGCCTAATATAGTTATGATAATCATTTACATAATATTAAAATACTGCATTAGAATCACTTAAGCGGTTCCATATATCTTTGGACAAAAAGAAACGGATTAACACATTGTTTTATAAGTTGTATATATGTATGTTAGTATTATGTTCGTATATATATATGTATGTGTGTGCATGTGTGTGTATGTGTGCATGTGTGCATGTGTGTGTATGTGTGCATGTGTGTGTATGTGTGTATGGATGCGTATGTGTGTAAGTGTATGTATATATGTTTAACTTTTCAGATAATATTTAGTACTTCTCAATGAGCTACAGAGCTGAAACTTGGTGAAATTGTAGAGAAACCCCTAAAAAGGTGCGCAACATTTACATTTGAACATTTATAAGCACCGAGTGAATTAGTGTTGCTAATATTTTCTGTTTAATACTGATGTAACTTTCCATTTCCTCTTAGGAAAAATATTGATGTAAGTCCCAAGTAAAATCCTTATTATACCCACTTCTTATAATTAATGTTAAGTAACATTTAAAAAAATGTAAATAATAAAACTCACTCCAAAGGAAACAAAAATTTCAAAGATTCTCCTCAGTTAGAATTTATTTTTAAAATAAGTAATTCTATCATTGTATTGTTGTGTATTTGAATAAGTTATATTGGAAAGAAATATAAACTATCCATTTATCATACATCTAGGACATATTTTGGAAAATTAACTAACCTTCAAATATTTTATTTGTACACTTAACCCTAAGATAATACTTAAGATAACCACACTTGGGGAAGTGAACTTAATATCAGCCACACTTTAACGGGTTTGCTCGTGATGGGGTGGAAGTTGTTTAAATCCCAGCCAGATGTATTAAAAATAAATCTACCTAAATTATTTCCCCTCTACCTCAAATATAATGTGGTGTAGCAATTATGCTCCAAGTTAAACAAAATGGGCAAGTCAATCATAATACACTTACCCAATCTCACCGACCAGGCTAGGCGCCTCGAATAACAACACGTCTGGCCACATGAACAACCCGCGAACAACTGTTAGCGCCGAGACTAGAGTCGCATCTCGCCGCTAGATACCACCACCCTGCTCAATGCCACCCAACAACAGCAACGAGAACAGAGTAGAAAAGGATAGTAACTGCCAGACCTTGCCAGAAGATACTAGACTTTTCTAGTGCTGCACACATCCGCCCTTCCTGTGTGTTTATCTCAGTGATCCCCACACTTTTGTAATTCCGTCTCTCTTATTCGACGAGTTTTTGCACCTTAAAAAAGACCGTCCGTCAAGTAAACCACTAATCTTGGACTAGGCTTGGACACTGTAGAACGAAGAAGAGGCTTCAAGGACATGTAGATATAATGTAAGGAGAAATTCATTTTCGGCGTAAATTTAGATATTGTAACTATTCAAAATTCTCTTTTGGTCATTCTTTATTTTAAATATAATTATTGAAGTCTTGTATGGATCCTCGTTTTTTGCAGAACATATTAAATTAACTTTATTTATCTCACTTGTGGGTGGTGTGGCAATATGAGTTTAGTAAATATTTTTGTGGGAAAGTCGTTTATAACATTAGGTCAGAACTTTTCAAATGTTAGTAAAGTTATGCGTTACGCTTGACAGTTATACATATCAAATTAACTTTATTTATATCACTTGTGGGTGGTGTGGCAATATGAGTTTAGTAAATATTTATGTGGGAAAGTCGTTTATAACATTAGGTAAGAACTTCTCAAATGTTAGTAAAGTTATGCGTCTGCCTGATAGTTATACATATCAAATTAACTTTATTTATCTCACTTGTGGGTTGTGTGGCAATATGAGTTTAGTAAATATTTATGTGGGAAAGTCGTTTATAACATTAGGTCAGAACTTTTCAAATGTTAGTAAAGTTATGCGTTACGCATGACAGTTATACATATAAAATTAACTTTATTTATCTCACTGGTGAGTTGTGTTTCAATATTAGTTTAATGTGGCAGAGTTCGTTAATAAAACTTATGCCAGAAACTTTCAAATGTTAGTAAAATTAGGAAGTACCCTTGACATTTATAAATTTAAAATTAACTTTATTTACCGTACTTGTGAGTTTAGTAAATATTTACTTAGGAGGGTTCAGTAATTAGATTATACTTGTACATTTAAAATTTAGTGACGTTATGCATATACTTGTTACTTATGTATAAACAATGAGCTTTAAACCTTTTAACAAATATGTTGTATTTTCGCAACTAGTACAGAAATGTGTCATATAGGAGAAATCATCTATAATATTAAATATTGTCATACTCAAATTTAATAATGCCATGCATTGATATTTAATTCATGTAATAATTCCATGATAGGTAATAAAATAAAGAAAAAAGAAAAGAAGTAAAAGTTTATGAAATAGTTTCCTTTTGGATAATATAGATTGTTATTGTTGCGCTTAGTCAAGGTCATTTACTGCTATTGTATCTATGAGGAACCATTTAAGATTCTTCAAAATATATGCATGTTCTTTAGTAAAATTTGGCAGAAATTAAATCAAAGTGCTCTTTAAGACTTGAATTCTTTTAATATTGTAGTTATGCCATGTTATCCCTAGGTTTAGAAATGTTTAATATCCGAACCCTTTTTACTTAGCTTTCGACCTCTTCATATGATATTAATTCATCATTGAAAGTGGACCGTAGTTTTCCCGCTTCTAGGAGTGAGTTGCGTGCGCTGGGGACGTGTTGTGTACCTAGCATTTGTATAACACAAAAAAAAGTTTTTCACACTTCTCACTCCTATTGGTTTATTTTTCCCTTTTTTTATAACATTAGATTTTTTTTATATGCTTTTGAACCCCTCTAATCTTAGAGCTTGGGTTACAGTGGGTACACTTTTTCTAAATCTCACCTTTCTAGTCCCTATATAATTTGTATACTTAAATGTGCTACGTTTGAATAAAGAAATGAAAAAAATAAAATCTTCGGTACTGAGGTGCCTGTATTCCAAATAAGTTGGAAAATTTTACTAAAATCAGCTGAGAGAAGGAACCCCAGGAAAACATGAGTTTGTTTTCGCGCTGAATAAATAAAATCCACAAAAAATTCATATACCGGCTAGTGAGACGCAGAGAACCGGAAAATAGCGTGCTCTCTCTCTCTCTGATAGACATGTTGGTGTGGCTAGTAGCTGTGCACATATTTGAATATTGGTGGCTGCTTATAGTGAGGTACTGACTCAAGTTAGCGGTATTTATAAGTCTTTCTTACATATTAATATCAATTGAAATTATTGTGATTGTGAAAAAAATTGAGCTCAAGATTTTGACTAATTTTAACATTTCATGTGACCATGAAACCCAAAAAAGTGGATTTTACCATTCTGTCTGCCCCCCCTCACACCCCCATGTATATTTGTTTCTCCCTGGCCACGAATTCAAAATAGTTTTATGGATTTTATTCAAACTTGATATTTAGACATAAGAGGGCTATAACACAAAAGTTTTTAATTTCACCCTATCCCATCGATTAAGGGTAGTTCACTGAAGGGTAATTATTTTAGTTCCAAATTTTTTGAAAAGGACTCTAATGATTTTGTTTAAAATGCATAGCTAGGAATTGTTTGAAGTGACAAATAACATAATATAATCGGTTTTTGGGCAAACATGTTACTTACTGATAACTGATTTTTCATAAATTTGAAATATTTTACAAATTACCTTAGCGATTTGGTTCTAAATGTATACCTTGGGAGTGTTTGACATAACAAAAAACTAGTGACTTCTATTTTTATGGTTAGATATTCATTTATTGGTAGTTTAAGTCTATCGACGACTGATTTTTTTAAACTTGGAATCTTTTACAAATGGCTATAAGGATTTGGTTCCAAATGGGTATCTTGAGAATGTTTAGCTTGACAATTAGAACTCTATATTTGTTTTGGGGATAGATAACCATTTATGAGTGGATTACTGATGATTGATTTTTCAAAACGGGTAATAAAATTACGATAGCCCTAACGATTTGGTTCGAAATGCGTATATTGGTAGTGTTTTATATAACAAATAACACCTGTTTACTTTGTTTTGAGCAAAAATGTGATAAAAGATATTTTAATTACGAGTGGCCTTAGAAAAGTCGAATTATTTTGAAAATGGCTTAAACGATTTTGTTTAAAATCTGTATCTGGGGAGTGTTTGACCTGAACATAACAAATACAGATGTTTACTTGTTTTTGGGTGAAACTTTGGAATTGGGTAGTTTACTGATTACTGTTTTCTTAATTGAATATGGGAAAAAATGGCACTAGTGATTTGCTTCAAAATTGGTATAGTGTACTATTTTACATGTCAATAATAGCGTATCTATATTTATACAAAATAACATTAATTTAAGAGTAGTTTACTTTAAACAAACTATATTATTATTATTATTATTATAAATAGCACCGTATCTTACTACCCGTTCGGGTTGTACGCACCTACGCTAATGTGTAATGGTAGGGTGATTGCAAGATGAAATGAAGGACCTACAGTTTAACGTGGAATCCGAACTACGGTGAAGGCCTGGACCCACATTCACAAGTTGTGATTAATACACTTCCTGTCATAGGTGAAGGCAGGGTTTGGTAATCAGATAAATCTGTTCTAGTACAGAGGATTGCAAACTATAGAAAGTTTAAATGTTTTGGAAATTGACACTAAATATTGAATTCAAAATGGAAACATGTGAATAGTTTTTCATGTTAAATAAGAATACGTTTTAAAATGTACAAATAAAAAAAAAAAAGAGTAGTTTACAGATAGTTTATTTTTGAAAATTTGAAGTTTGGTAAATACATTTGAACGATATTTATGGAAATTTATATAAAAAGAGTGTTTAATGTGATTAACAAGATTAATTGTTTGTTTTTAGTACTAACATTTATTTAAGGGTAGCTTACTAAAACCTAAAAAAAATTGAAGTTATAATACACAGCATGAGAAAGTTTGTGCGATTATGTAGTATAAATTATTTTATTAGGTGTTGAGGCGGAGTGGGAGTTAAACACTCCCTTGATTCTATTTCAACTTTATTAAGCTAGATTAATTTATTATAGTTTTTCTTTTAATCATTTTTACATCTTCTGGTAGCTGTAAGCTACCACCACTCCTATGGCGAATAGATTATAAATAATTACCTTAATTAATATGCCAGTTCAAGGTATTTTTATTCTTAATATATAATTAATTGTTAATATTGTCTATCATGCAGTACACAATTCATATTAAGACTATAATTATTTATAATGAAACGTAGTGAACAAAGTCCCACACGAATGTACTTATTTTTAGTAGCATAAATTGATCCATCTATTTATTTTAATAGGAGAGGTAGACTTAAATTATTTTATTTATGATTAAACTTGGAATATCACATTCATTGAATTATATTGATTGAAAAATGAAATAAACCTAATTTAATTGGTGGTTGTACTATTAAATAAAATTGGATTCTAATTTGGTTGTGATTTTATCATTGTCAATAATATTTTGGTAGGCCTACAGTACTTCTCAATAACAGAATAAAAAGTTTAATATTTCGCCTTTATTTTAAATAATAAATTCAATCGTAATCATTGACGCTTAGACAAAGAAAATTTGTTTATGACAAAGAGGTATGGTAACCACAAAACACATAAAAAATTAACATAATATAGTTTCCATCTGCTGTTTATTCTTGCCTTTAATTTGCTAGAATCTTCTCGTTATTGAATTTGCTGATACCTCTCAAGTTCAAAGGTTGTCAATAAATTCTGAAATAGTTGTAGCAATGTTTTCTCAACTTTGTCTTGGTTCTTTAAATAAATGTATCGGATGTGTCATGTGTGTAACCCATAGTCTTTAAATATGACAATATATTAATCTCTAACAAGATGGTACTCGTATGTAGGCTTTATGTAAATGGCATGTGTCAATATGTTAATCAGTATATTGATTAGTCATATGAAATTGGTTAGCTAGAATGGATATATTTATATGCAATCAATGCATTGCAAAACCAGATGTCTTGGCATGAGATGGATACAGATTTAATATTTAATGTGAAGTTAATAACTTAACCGACTAAGGCATTATGTTTAATTGGTAACTTGAAGTGACCTCTTTATTATTTTTCAACATATCTTGCTACCCGTTGAGGCTGTACGCATATGTAATAAATACTCTAATATGTTAGGGATGAAGAAGGTTTAATTTAAAGGAAGTGTACCCAAATTTGCGTGAAGTGAGAGTGAGAAATAATTCAGGAAAAAATCCTCAGAATACCCAACTAGGATTCGAACACGGATATCCCCATAATCCGTAACCTAGTTCATTACAAGTGTGACGCCTTAGATCATTCAGCTATTGAAATTGGTTAGGTGGCCTACTACTGATGTGTTCAAATGCGTTTCCGATATCTAGAAACCATGCTTTATTTAAGAACTGGTTTCTTACCTGAAAATATGGCTCGCACCAAAATGGACGTAAACGCTATCAACATGTCCTTATAGGATTAAGAATATATTTGTAGCATTTAGCGACATGAGTGTACAAATAAAATAAATTAAACATACCCCATCATACTGCAGCTGGCGTCAACAGGGAACACTAAAGCGAGTTACTATCAAACACACATACTCAGCCGCGTGTTGGATAGAATACTTACCCTCGATTGTGCAATCGGTCTGTGCCAAATATCTTAGTGACAAAGATCTTTTGTTGTTAAGATTTTCTACTCACCCCTAGTTTAGGAGGAGCTTTGAACTGTAGAGAAACTTCTCGATGTATATTTTCATGCGCGTGTGTGGTTCCCGAATATTCCATGTGAGTCCCCCACCCCTTTTTCTGTCGTTCTTTTTCTGGGTTGCGTTGAATATATAATGGCGTCTGAGCGATCAGACGTCACTCTTGGACTTGATCGGATTGGGAGCAGGAGAAGCTCTAGCTTCGAGTAATGTAAAATGTAAGGTCAAAATTTCCTTTCGGCTTCATTAATATTTCTTACTTAAATCATGTAAATTTCTTATTCAAAATTCTTTTTCGGTAATTTTATTATAAATTTATAATAATTGAAAATACGCTCAACTTCACTTCTAAGTCGATTAGTTACACGATCGATACATTTATATCGATGATCAATTTTTTTGTTCTTCGATAGTAAAAAATTGACTATAAACTTTAGGATTTTTACGATATGCTACCATTGATGAAAGAGTCGATCTTGATTCTCATGAATATTGTATTATTCGGACTCTTGATAATAAATTTAAATATGTTCATGGGTTCAGTAAAGCTTCTAAAATTATATGATAGTTCTTTTATCCATGACGTCTCAACATTAACTTTTGCAATTTATTATTATCATGCCAAAATGGTATAATTGTTAAAAGAAAAGGGGGGGGAGGTAAATATTTGGGTAGAATTCAGAATAAATATTCTTTGACTTGTTAAATTGTTGTATAGGTCTATATTCTAAATGTTTAGGAGAAATATTTTTTATAATTATCCAGTTAAGGATAGATTATTTGAATATCTGTTTTTTATGTAATATATGAACTTGTAACTAATTTTCTTGATATTGTTTTTTAGGTGATCAATGCCATCTTACAGTATTGGGTTAATTTATGATAATGGCGATCTAACTAAAAGATTAAAATTTGTTTAATAATATAAACCCTGCGGGTTTTCCTTAAATATATACATATATATTTCTTGCATACGCTAATGATGTCTCAAATATTTCGTAAAAGTCAATTTTGTCACATTATAATAATTATATATTTTCTCAAAGGATTTATTGCCTGTTAAATAAATACCAACTCGAAAACATTTCCTATTCTTATTCATAACTAAAATCCAC
The DNA here is from genome assembly GCA_902151425.1 of Timema shepardi. Lineage (NCBI taxonomy): Eukaryota > Metazoa > Arthropoda > Insecta > Phasmatodea > Timematidae > Timema > Timema shepardi. Next base: position 98,234 of record CABFVX010002474.1, read on the forward strand.
CATATGCTAGGTATTTTATTTTAGGTTATGTTATTGATTATTTATTTTGGTGTACCCTTTTTTTAGAGAGAGATTAAACTTCGTTCTTTTAACTATCTCTGGAGATAGGCCGTTCTCTTATTAATCTCCGAAACGGCTGGGAGTTGCGGGGTCTGAGTTTGGAATGTTTGTCCACAGACAATCAAAGCAAAGAACTCCAAGCACTCGCTCCTATTGCCCATTTTTGCCCTATTATATTTGTTATATTTGGACCTCCTGTATTCCCCTTAATCTTGTTAAGGAGGGTTCATATATATGTATTTGATGTTTTATCACTTAAAAAAACACAGGTGACCTGGTGGTCTAGGGGTAAGGTGTCAGACTTCTATGCGGGCGGCCGGGGTTCAATCCCCGGTCCCGGCATACATTTATCTGATTGCCCAACCTTTCCTTCACCGCTGACAAGACATCTTGTGAATGTGGGGAATGCCAGGCCTCCACCGTGGTTCAAATTCCACGTTAAACTGTAGGTCCTCCATTTCATCTCACAATCACCCTACCACTACACATTAGCGTAAGTGCGTACAACCCGAACGGGTAGTAAGACGTGGTGCTAATAATAATAATAATAATAATAATAAAAATAATAATAATAATAATAATAATAATAATAAAACACAAAACTATTAATTATGGTTGGTTAGGGATTAGTAAGAATAAATTTGGAGGAAATGTATCTGCATTTGCACGAAGGGATAGTGGAAACCCATTCAGGAAAAACTACCCTCAGTTCATCCGAACGGGATCAGAATCCCAATCTCCACGTAATATGCACGCCAGTCTATTGTTAGAGTGATGCCTTAGAATATGCGGCTACTGAAGCGAGTTGAAATGTATCTGTTTTAAGATAAAATTAAATGATAAGAAATATAAAGCTAGCCTTCTTAAAAAAACGTGAATGATTTTTTAAACAGTGTCAAAATAGAAAATAAGGATTGCTTTAGTGGTTTATTAGCTTTAAGGATGCTATTCCCATAAGAAATACCAAAGAATGAGGATTTTTATAAATTACCTCGATTGGGTGGGGCTCTTAGCTCAGTCGCTTAATCCGCTAGAACACAATCATTAACTTAAATATAAGTTCCAGAATCAATCATAAAAAGCGTGTGTTGAGAATAGAAAGAAGAAATGAACTTCGTAATTTTGTGCACCACGTTTGGGTTATTCATATAATTTCACTAATCAACCAAAGATGAGTTAGGTAGAACTTAGAGGTGATATACCAACACTTTGGTGGAGGTAGAGGGGGAAATCATGTAGTAAAATAAAAATAATGAATGGGATTCGAACTTAAACATTGCCTTCATTAGCCAGCCAGGCTAAATGAGACTGACGACTTTGCATATACATTTATGTGGATAACCATTGATTAACTAAACACAACATAACTAACATCATATAACCACGCCCAAATAAAGACGGTTTTGAAATGTTATTGATAAAATCCATTATAAGATCAAAACTCAGTGCAACTACTTCAGTATTATTATCTGACGTAAAAGATTTTACTTAGCTTACATCTTTTACCAAAGTTTATTTAATGGCTTATTTCACGGAGCAATGTTGTTGTTTGCAAACCTGGCACCTTAAACCACGTGACAAATGATGAGGTTGGTAGCATGTGTGTTTTTCTTCGAACACAAAAAGGTTTCAGCACTTGTGTTAATATTTTCTAATCCTAGCCTACATTATTGCGATCAATAAACATTATTTATGACATGGAAAGGTGGGCACGATGGCTAGTATATCAATTATTTGTTCTTATTTTCTGGTTATGGGGAGGTTTGGGCTCAATTTACAGCTGGGAGCACAGAGTTTTATTTTCCTTATATGATTTCCTATTCTCCCTCCACGCTACTATGGATACATATCTTCTTAATTCTAACTTACATGCACTTATCCCATTAACGTAGAAATGTGGATAGGCTGGATAGTGGTGATTAATTTTATGATGATTGACCCTTGGTTCATACTGTGTATATATTATTTATGTATTATGAATACCATTTATATATTAAACCCAGAGATATTTTTTTACAATCTAAATCCCTCCCACACGATAGCCACTGACCCTTGTGCCGTTGTTTTACAGAGCAGAGACAACTCGTTTGCCTGGGACTAGATGGTTGACTGTTTAGTGAATGGAAACCAACTCGCCCCCTCCCGAAGCCCCCTCTTCCTCTGCACCCCCAACGCCCCTCTACAGTAGTCTCTGCTTGTTTTTTTTTATTTCGTCCAAGTCAATATTTTTAAAATATTCACGTACACGCCTGTAATCTTGCGACTCTAGTATTATTGTTGTCGCCGCTGAAGCACTTCAGCCTCCTCTCCAGTATCAACATGGCTGTCCAGTTCAAGTGGTGTGGAGGAGGGATTGGGGTTGTGGAAAGGGAGGAAGGGTGCATACCGGATCGCTGAGATGCTTTGCAGACGTTCAGAAATCTCGTAGTATCTACTAGGATTTTTATTATGTTAAAATACAATTGATCCTGAAATTGAGGGAAAGGGTATTCTTGTACCCCTATCTCTAAGGCAATAATTACCATATATTCTAAGTTTTATAGGCGAGCAAAATATGAAAATTCTGTTAATTTTTACCTGAAATATTGCAGTTCTGCGAATTAAGTGAATATATATGAACAAAGCTAAAATTTTCCAAAAACTAATTGAGTCTGTATGAATCAAGATTTTGAATTAATATTCGAATACAAATTTATGTTTACAAATTTGAATTAATTCCAAATTTATCAAGATGATTTGGAAAATTTTAATTTCTAGTCTGAGTAGAATATTTATAGTGAAAATGTTTTAAATCGATTCCAACCAACATATCTTATGATTAATTTATTTTACTGAATCAAAGTCGAAAGTTAAACATTATTTTTAAATCACGTCCAAGGAAAAACTAAGGCCTATTTAGATACCTATTAAAAACTGGATATAAGCAATATTTAGAATATTAATACTAAAAAACAAACAAATTTCTGTTAACAAGTCAAATAATATGAGTTGATATGTTAAAATAAAAAGTAAAAATATGGCCACATTACTTTTTATATTATTTAATAAAAAATAAATGTGTATATAAAATGTTAACCTATTTCAAATTTTAAACTTTATATTAAAATTTCGAACATTTCATTGAATCCTATTATCGCATTTATTTTAATTTGTCACGTCTAATCCTATCGAATCCTCCAAATATTAAGATCCGGAATTTTGAATCGAGTACGAATATTATAGTTATGGGTATAGGTCATAGTTAAATAGTATATCCAGACACTCATTCTCCAGGTTAAACTGGTTGCGCTCCTTTTGACAGCTTGAGTACTTCAACACTCGGCCCACTGTTGTTAGTCCTATCATCGTCCAGCAGTGACACTAGCGAAGCCCAGTGATGAAGGACTCAAACTGGCAAAAGGAACGCAGCTAGACCTCCGTAAGGTTGAGAGTCTGTTTAATACTTGTCTGTGGACAAGGTACAAAATATCAACGTTACACACCGGTTTAAATAAAGCATATATTTAATAGGGCTACAGCACTAATCAAATAGTGGGGGAGTGCTTTAAACATATCAAGATAAAGGGAAAAAATTGATCTCGAGATTATGATGAATCTTTTTTATGTGAACATGAACCTAAAATAGTGGATTTTACTATTCGCTCTGACCCCATGTCAGTCTGTCTGTCCCTGGCCTACAAATCCAAAAGAGTTAAATGGATTTTGTTCGAACATGATATGATGATATTTTTTAGGGTTGTACCATAACCTTACCCCAACCCCTCTTTAAATTAAGGTTAGTTTATACTGATGAGTAATTATTTTTAATGCCAAATTTTTCGAAAGTTACTTTAATTATTTTGTTTAAAATACATATCTAGAATTTAATTGACATTACAAATAGCAAATAGCAAGTTTTCTGGCAAAAATTCTTTGAAGGATAGTTTACCGAAGAAAATTTTTGGAAAATCCAAATATTTCGAAAATAGCTCTATCGATTTTTTTCAAATGTATATAAGGAAATTGTGTGTTACGACAAATAACAATTTTTTTTGAGTAAAATATCATTTATTGGAAGTTTACTGATGATTGTATTTTATAAACTATAAATATTTTAAAAATGGCCCCAACGATTTGATTATAAATGGGTATCTTGGGAGTGTTTTACTTTAACAATAACGGGGTTAACTTTGTTTCGGCTAAAAGGTCTATAAGTGGTCGTTTGCGATAAGTAATTTTTAAAAATAATCCAATTATTTTTAAAATTGAAATAAAGATTTTTCTTAAAATGTATATCTGTGGAGTGTTTGTCAAAAACATGACAAATAAGGCTGTATACAGTTTTTGTTTGGTAAAAACTCTATTCTGGGTAGTTTATTCATATTTTTTTATTTGAAAATTTCGAAAATTGACTTTAGCAAATTGGTTCAAAATTGGTATCGCAGGACTATTTTATATGATCAATATGATCAATAATAATGTATCTTGAATTATATAATTTAATATCTTAATTATCTACTTTACTATCTTATTTATCTAGTTTACTATCTTAATTATCTACTTTACTATCTTAATTATCTACTGTTATTAGTACCATATAAAAAATTTGAACTTTTTGGAAATTGAAAAATGATTACAAATGGTAATCTCGGAATTGTTTTTCTTGATAAATAATAATAAATTTTAATTTTTACAAATAACAAATAATTTAAGAGTGGTTAATAAATAATTTAATTACCTATACTTTAATTTTGTCAAATACATTAAAACTCTCTGGCTTAAAATTTATATATGTATATATTATAAAGAGTGATTAATGTGATTATCCAAGCTATGTGTCTTTTTATAAGTGGAAAACATAGGGTTGTTTAGCCGAAATATATTTTTTTAATTAACTTTGAATCCATAATACATATTATGACATCTGTGCAATTTTGTCGCACAATTTATTAAGCTTAGGTACTGCTAATACCATTAACACCACCATTTATCAATTAGATTTCAGCAATAAAAAAGTGTTTTATTGAACATATTCCTATGAATTTTTAATACTAGTAATTACTGATCGTATTTTTGAAGCTTTAACCCTTGACATATTTTATTGGCATATAATTATTATTTTACTAAAGGAATTCAGGTATATTCATAATAGATATATAACTTTTTTATTTAGCACCAGAGCCATTTTCGGCATACTCTAAGAAGTAGGAATTAAAGAAGGATGTTTTAACGTGCACCTACATTAGCGTGGGTAGATTCTGGTAAAATTACATATATAAATCATAGTCGACAATCACCCCCAATTCACTTGGTTGACATTCTAATTTTTTCATCCCAGTTAGAAATAATCCACAATAATGTGAGACTAACATCTTAGACCATGTGATGTGTGTTAGTAGTTTAAGTATTTACTACATGCTTGATAAACATTTAAATTATTATTTTAAACCTGATTTTATATTATGTATTGCGGAAAAATCATTCAAAAATATATAGCACTGAACTACTCATAGACTTTTTTACTCCATTGTTTAAAAATGGAAATATTTAGTCAAATTTCTTAGTATATCTGAAACAAAATAATATACACTAGCAAACCCAAGCATAAATTGCACTATACTTAAGTAAAACATTTTTTGACTCTGGGTTTTAAATTTTATAATTTTATTGATAAAGAATTATTTAAGTCCTCATTTGTATATTTGGCCCAATAAAAAATAATGATATTGGTTCCCCAAGGGTCAACACTTTGTATTAAAATTTGACTTACAGTTACAATTTTTGACATTTTACCAGGAATTGCACAGCCTATGGTTATTGCATTGCTATTAAATTCCTCATTTATTAATTTTGACCAATAAAAAAGTAAATATTGACAATTGAGTCTAAAATGATAGAGATAGATCATTGATGTACAAACATTTCCCCTAATAAGTTTAAAGAAAGAGAACACACTTTTTGAGAGACTTACTTATTTCTTAATCTATGGCATTAAAGAAAGAATTATTGTGTTAAAACTTAAGTAGTATCTCTTCACAACTAAAGCTTACTAAATTGTATTAAAATAATTGCCAATATCTCAGAAACTATTGATCTTATAAAAATATATTCCAAATAAAATTTTTATATTTTTAATAGTAATACAATTTTGCTTTGATAATTTATTTGGTATATTTAATAGTTCTGGAGATACGGAAATTACTGCTTTTGAAAAGTATTCTAAAAGTAATTTTCATGAGGAAATTAAAATAACTATTTTATTTATAATCTTAATCACCGCGTGGATACAAATTTTAATCAACATCGTCAGAACAGATTTTGAAAAAACTCGACTATTTATCTTTTGGCTCTTTATAACTACTCTTAATTTTAGGGTTAAATATATACACAGCCAGATGGGCATTGCAAAAACAACTTGTTAGGGTTTGAAAGGGTTATGAAATGTCAACATCCATTGACATCTCAGGTTATTATTTTTTTACGGTCACAATACTTTATCTTTAGTTTTCATAAAGTTAAAAATATTTATATTTTAGTATAGCTTGAAAAATATTTGTTTTATAAAAATATATTTCAAATAAAAGATTGTTATTTTAAATAGATCAACATATTTACAATGATAAGTAGATTCATATCTCAAATAGTTACGAAGATATGATAAAAAAAGAAGAGAAATTTCACATCAGACCGAAGCCCTTTAAGTAATTTTGATGAAAAATTGACTGCTCATTTTGTTGTTGATCAATGCTTAAAAATGAATTTTAATCAAAATCGATTTTTTTCTCTTTTCACTCTTAAGTAAACTAACCTTAATCTTAGAGTTATATATCCAATTAAATAAATCCCCCGATACAACCCTATGAAAACCCTGGATACCGAGTTTTAGCCCGATCGGTAAAATAATTTAGGCTCTATTCCAAGGTACAGACAGACAGACAGACAGACAGACAGACAGACGGCAATCCAAAAACCACTTCTTCAGATTCAGGGGGTCATGAAACGTTGACATTCATCAAAAGCTTGAGCTCGATTGTTTGACGATCACAAAACTTTCTCTATATGTTAGGTAGCGAGAAACTATAAATGATTTTTACATCCACGTTAATAAACTATTCTAGTTTACACAATACATATAGTATCTTAAGGAGAAATATTCAATTATCATTAAACTATTCCGTTCAGGATGGTTGTATCCTCATGGCTATAACAGTACGTCAAGGGCTGAGTAAGGTAGGATCTAAAGAATATATACTTGAATTTGCGTGGCGGGAGGGTTGAAAACCATTTAGGAATAAACCAACATGTACACCTGACCGGAATACTAATCCAAGTCTTTCAATTACTTTATCATTATTATATAACAGGGCTGTACCAAAATATTTTTTTCAAAGGGGAGGGAACAAGTAGAATATAAGAGGGGGTTTATTTCTTCTGCGGCTTGTGATGAAGTCTCCCAACAGGCGACAAGTACATTTTAGCATACATCTTCTATAAAAGCAATTTAAAAGATTTTTAAACTGATTTGCGCTTAAAATTATTATGACCATTTCAAGATACCTAAATGCTACCTATACATTAATTAATAACATAAGAATCAAATTTTAACGCTTCTTTGAGAAAGACAGGACGTTTAAACCCCTAAATACGGTCTTGATTTACAAAATATGTAACAAATCATAACAATTATGAAAGCATTATTCATTGAGTAGTGGTAGAAACTGTTGGCTAGATTTGTATGTTCCTCTACTCTCCCCCTCTCCCTTTAGTGCCCTCTATGATCATGATTAGTCACATCATAAAACAAATAATGAGTATGAAAGCTAGTAGAACTGTTTTTCTTTTCAGTGTGAATTCTAGCCACTCCCCCACCCCCACATCTAAACCTCTTTTCATCCTCTTGGTTCGGGAGCTCATACCAATTCCCATTATCCAGGCCATAAAACTCGATACAACGGCACTTACAGGGTTAACGTTAGCACATAAACCATTAAGTGTGCCACTTTAAAAGTTGAGGCAATTATGGCTTTGCAAACTGTTTGAGGTTACCCTTATCGAGTTGGTGTGATAGTGTGGTCTGAAGACACGAATAGAAACCATTTGGATAAAATAACGTCTATAGAATATTGTAAAAATGCAGTTTTACCAAAGCTAATCATTTTTTTCACTGATACGTATATTTTCTATAAAAAATGATTTGGGGAATAAAGGAAAAAATATACAATGGTATTTCCCTGTAAAAACTATAAAAATCCATCGCGTTTTAAAAACAACTTTGGGATATTTAGTCAAGCATGTACCAGACTCTCACCCCTTTTCTTCCTCTCTATTCATAGTCAAGAACATTATCCTTGTCGTTACACACCTCAGATCGTCAATAGGACCCTCTGTCTACTTAGTCAAGGGTCCTGGGTTCGTTTCCCGGAACAATGAATTTACAACTTAGAGACCGAATGTTTGAGGTCATCTAAAATTATATTAAATTGTAATTTGTGTGTTTGTATGGTTAATGTGTGAAAATTGCTCACTAAATAATTTAACCCACATCGTTGGTCACGTGAAATAGAAGTAAATCTCACCCAGTTTGCTGGTAGCAAAGAAGTTGAGGCTTACATTCTATTTGGTTGTATTTCTATCATGGTTTCCTACTCTGCCTCCATGTAAATGAGGATATGTTTCTTCTAAATTATATCTTCCTTATCACTATACTATTACTGTGGTAAATCTAGGATTAACCACGTGGATAATAATATAAGTGCACAGAAAAAGTAATGGAACTGTCGAATGTTTCCATCCTCTATGCACTCCTTCTACACAACACTCCTCATTCCTAATATTTAAAATGTTGTTAATGTTTCTTTTGAGTAACGTAAAGAATAAACTAACGCTCACCTTTTTACTTTCTCACTATCTTACAGGTAGAAAAGGTATTGTGATCACCAATTAATCGAACTCGAGATTTTGATGAATTTCGACGTTTCTTGACCCCCGAATAAGAAAAAACTGTTTTTGAATTTCCGTATGTACGTCTGTACCTCCGACTAGTGCCTAAACTATTTTACCGATCAGGCTAAAACTTGGTATATAGGGTTTTAATAAGGTTGCTCCGAAGGGTTTTTGAAATTGGAAATTTAACCCCAAAATAAGGGATACCTTACTGAAGAGATAAAAGAGAAAAAGTCGATTTTATCAAAATCGGCTCTAACGATTTTGATTAAATTTCATTTATGAATATCTTTAAATATTCTAAACAAAATGGCTAATCTCAATATTTCAGCAAAATGACATTAAGAGTTCTAGTCAAATGCGTAAATTCTTATTATTTACCATATCCCCGTAACCTTTAAGATATGAAATTACTTATTACAAATATAGGTCTATTTATAATACACATCTTTATTTGATACATATTTTTATAAAACTAATAACATTCAAACTATACGCAATTATATATATATATATATAAACTTTTCCAACACTAAAGGTAAAGATGTGACTATAAAAAAAATCAAACCCGAAATATTGATGGGTGTCGACGTCTAGTTACCCCCCGAACCCTAAAAAGTGGTTTTTGTAATGCCGTTTGTCTGTGTGTCTGTTTAACCCTAAATTTAAGAGTAGATTAGTAAAAAGCGAAAAGAGAAAAATACAGATTTTCTCAAAATTGTCTCTTACGATTTTGATTAAAATTAGTATATAGGCGTTGATTAAGGTTATAAATAAAATGGCTATTTCTATTTTCATATGAAAATGAATTTTAGGGTACTTTACAGAAGTGAAAATTTTCATATCTACACAAATATTTGAGATAATAAATACATTTTCACTGCATAGTTGTAGTACTATTCAAAAGCTAATAAAAATCCTTTATTTGAGTTATATTTTTATAAAACCAAAAGTTTCAGAGAGATTGGCAAATATATTAATACAATGTTGTGAGCTTACTTATAGACACTACATAAGTTTTAATGCAATAATTCTGTAACGCCATAGAGTCATTAAATATAATTATATAAAATTCACGCTGAAGTTTTTTAACGGAAATTCTTATGTATGGAGAATTTCACGAAAGATAACAATAACCGGGCATTAAAAATGAAGATTGTTAAGAGAGCTCACAAAAGAACCAGACTGTCAATTTTAAGAGCGACTTCTTAATTGCGATACTCGTCGGCTAAATAAAGGCAAATAACTTTGTTGATTTAAAAATATGCTTCCTCAATATATTAATATAAAAAAGTATACTATCCACTATCCACTACCCAAAACTGGAAATTCTGGGATTGCTAATATATTTGGCATTCATCTTGATACCACGGTTGAATGAACTAGATCTAAAAATACAAGATAAAGGCAAAAAATCATAAACATTATCTATGTGGTCCAACATTTTTCAGGAAAATGAACATTTCGGGAAATTTTTGTTCATGAAATAGAATTTAAACAATTTTCTTCCATTTAAATGGTAGTTAATGATTTTTATTATAAAAACTTCGAACTTAAAACAACAATTAAATTCATTAATCATCTGAGAACCGAGTTTTATTTAAGATTTGCCTACTTTGTAAAACTATATCCAAACAGAAATATTATTTAAAACTAATTTTTTACTAGTTATCTTGCAGATACATTTCAGGAAGTTAATTTTGTCGCTAATCATCTCAATTTTGTTAAATTTTCACTAAAAATCATCACAATATATAATTATCTTAAACGGGAAACACATTCTCCTTTGGCGATCAGCCAGTATTCATAAGTATTGAGTTTCTTATGTTTCATAATAGTTCTATATTTATAATCCAACTTTATAATATTTAAAAAAGTAGGTAGCTAATATAAAAATACATATTTTTTTACTCTTTATTTTCTTTTTAGTTAGGACTGGAAATAAGTATTGAGAAAAAAATTAATCTAAGAAAAATATGAGAGGTATGGATAAAAAGAAAACGTCAATTTAAAGTAGAGAATAAATGGGTGCTCGTGATACATTTGATAGCTTTGTAAGCCAATCGTGGCCCCCAAAAGTTAACAACCACTGTTATAAAGAAACAAAGCAAGGTAAATATCTTATCTTGACTGATACACTATGTCGTTCTTATAGCTATTATATATAAAAGCAAAGCATGGTAACAGTCTTATCTTAACTGATACACTATGTCGGTCTTATAGCTACTATACAGAAAAGCAAAGCTTGGTAACAGTCTTATCTTGACTGATACACTATGTCGGTCTTATAGCTACTATACAGAAAAGCAAAGCTTGGTAACAGTCTTATCTTGACTGATACACTCTATACAATTTTTTAGCTACTCTATAGAGGAACAAATCATGGTAAGTCTAAACCTAACTGATACACCATGTCCTTATCTAATATCCACTCTATAAATGAACCAAGCAACGTAACAATCTTGATTGGTACACTTCGGTCTTATCTTTACAAGCTACGCTACAACATGGAAGAACCAATTGAGTTAAGCTGCTTCCTTCCAGAGTAAGTGAGGGGTACGATAATACGATGTACAAATATACAAATCAATAACAAAACAAAGTAAAAGTAAGTTCTACTGAGAAAATAGTAGGGAAAATTCACGAACATCAAAAGGATAGAGGGCACAGGAAGGGGTGGTGACTTAAGTAAAAGAGAGGGAGGAAAAAATATAAATATAAAAGAGAATAAATAAAAAGGAGGTGAATGGTTGATAAAGCACACCAGAGGGAGAGGACGACATTTCGGAGTGGAAGACTCAGCAGAAAATTAGCAGGCTGGGCGCGTAGTTTGATGGGCCAGTGGGTGCGTATGTGTGCGTGTTAGTTTTACCTGGTTCCCGCCCCTCGCTTTTCCCCACCACCATACTAGGTCCTGAATCACTGTGTGCTCGCTAAGTGGCATCCCCAGTACACTCGTGCGAGGAATACCTACAGGTAAAAAAGGAAGATAGGGGGAAATGTGAGGTCCTATATGACCCGGGTCTCCCCTATATTGCTCTAACACTGCTTGAGTGAAAAATATGCTACTTCGCTCGCGCTTTTTTTGTGTGTGTTATTTTTCTTACTTTTTCCTTTTTTTTTGAGTGGGATGGATGAACAAGATGTACACCTTTTTTTGTGGAAGTTGTTGTTGTAGACTGTAGAGAAAAGCCTTTTAGATTTATTTTTTCTTAAAATCCTTTTGTAGCGTCATCTGTAAAAAGGGGTTTGCGATACCCGCATGCTCATTAGAGAATGTTAACTAGAGTTGTATGAATGTTGACAGTCATGTCATTGACAAACGTAAAACCACGTGAAAAAGAGGATACATATTATGTTCTAGAATTTCAGCTAAACTTATGGAGATAAGGTTACTTTAGCACACAACTAAAACACACACTGTAAAACTAAATGTTATTTTAGTAATGGTTTTCAGTTCCAGAAAATAGTAGGCCTTTTATGATTCTTATTGGAAAAAAACTATAGGGTAATCTTAATAGCAACAAATATAGCTTACATAAATTAAAACCCAATTATTTATGTTATATTCAGCTGTCCATTTTGATAGTTTTGTAATACTGTATATTTAAATGTTCACCACCAAAAATAGTTTTGAATTTTCTAAACTGCCATTAAAAATCCTACTATACATGCATTCTAACACCTTAACAAAGTTGATGGGTCTGCCTAGCGCATTAAGATTTTCAGTTTCAATTTCAGGCACGTACAACAAATTTATTATGGTTAAATAGGAAACTACCTTTTTCACAGTGATATATTGGGTGGTGGATATTGTCTTTGTTATATAATTAATTGATTATGTAAGTTTTGTGCTGATATAATCATTCTTATACAAGTAGACAAACGTAATGATAAAAAATAAAGTCAATAATATTTAATATAGCTTTGAATATACGTCTATTTAAGATAGGAAACCACATCTTCTAAAAAATAAGTATTTTTTCCTATCTTTGACTTTCTTACCCAAATACAGCTAATTTATAGTGAAAAATATTCCAATTTGAGGCGAGTAAAAATGCTCTGTTTAGCAACATTGATGTTAGGGATATGCTTATCAAAGTTACATTAATCAATAATGCTATATAAATTCTCAAATACCCTGAAACATAATTTTCCCTTGAAAACATAAATTAAAACTAATTCTTTTCGAAGAGTTAATATTTCTCGATTTAAATTGTTTTAACTTCCTCATTTTTTGGTATTTATATAGTTATTAGAATTTTTTTTTTATTAAATATTATTTTCTTTAAGAAGAATAAAATTGGTCCAAAGCTTTGTTTATTTTTATACCCCACCCCAAGTATCCCCCTTTTTTTAAGAGTTGAAAGAAAGAGATTTCCCATGAAGATAGTGGAGTTAAGAGAGCAGCCCACTTTAGCTGGCCATTTCTCGAAACAAGTTGGCTCACTTTTATTGGCCCCTGAGGGTAGCCTTACCCCTAGAAATCCACAAGAGTGCCATGCGAGAAGGGGCCGTAGAAGGAAACTTAGGGGGGAATAATTGAGGGCCGGACTTACTTTCATCAAACTGATGCTCCAAAGATTTCTTTCTTTCCTCCTTACCTCGTCGCAGATTTTAATTTGGGAGCGTGGTTAAGTAGATGTGTTCTCGTGACAATGGTTCAGGCAGTGCAACCATAAAAAAAAGTGCGAGGAATTAAGGGTTACGAGTGTCATGGGAGATGAAACGCAATTCGGGTAATCGATGCAATGGAGACCGTCCGGGAAGGTTATCCGCGGTTGCTGCTTTTATAAATTACTAAATAGTTTGAAAAGAACTATTAACTTTTTAAATAAAAAATATTATGTTATCATAAACACAGTTTGATCAACTATTCCAGCACATTTAATAATTTTTGAATTATTCAAAATTTTATAAGTATATTAGTAGATCAAAAAATAATTTTAAGGGAATTTAAATAAAATCTTGTTTTTAAACCCACATCGATGAGTAGGTAGAATATTGGTGAGCTTATATATTCTGGTTTGCCTGTACCATGGAGATAAAGGATTGAAGGATCGAAGTACTAGATATATTTTTCTATTAATATTTTTCCAATCTCCCTTAAAGAAAATGCGGCTAAATTCCCTCCAGATGCCACGTTTATTATTCATATTTTGCTAGCGTGAATATATGTGGATATATTGGATGAGGCGTAAGGCGTGGTGAAACAAAAACTACTTATTTAATCCATAGTAAAATAATTTAATAAATAAACACCATTAAATTTTTATTCCTGCACAAATAACTACTAAAATATTGATTCGTATTCACAAATAAGGAGTGTGCTTGTGAAGTTTATGTTTCAATGTCTATAATTACATTGTTAAATATGTATTAGATTAGCTTAGAGGTATTTTTCTACAAATGTATCTTTATCGGTGTTAACAACCATGAAATTTGTTTCACGGCAATCTTATTTTAAGATGTGTGTTAAGAGAAGTATCTATAATTAGATTAGGCCTCAACTTCTGCTAATTTATATGCTGCCAGGAGTTTCACTGCAAAATTTGTATTAGATCTATGTTCAAGAGACATTTTTAACTATATCAAGGGTCACCAAGGGTCAAGGGCTATGAAAACAATACTTTGTACAAAACGCCGTAAGATAAACCACAGTATTCAGCCCTACACAACTGCGTTGCAAGTAATATAGATCGATTGGATTAGGGAATGGCTATTAAAACCCTACACTGGGTTCTTTGTACAAAACTCCGTGAGATAAACCACAGCAAACAGCCTTACACAACTGTAATGCAGTTAGTGAATGTCACTTTGATCACGGAATGGCTGTTAAGACACTAGGTGTACACTGGGTTCTTTGTAAAAAAAAAACGCCGTGAGATAAACCACAGTAAACAGCCTTACACAACTGTAATGCAGTTAGTATATGTCCCTTTGACTAGTGAGTGGCTATTAAAACACTAGGTGTACACTGGGTTCTTTGTACAAAACGCCGTGAGATAAACCACAGTAAACAGCCTTACACAACTGTA